>CACTHL010000121.1:0-109020 GCA_902712375.1 Dioscorea dumetorum | reverse complement strand
TTTTTTTTAATAATAAATTCGAGTTAAATGTCATGAAATCAAAAGTATGCATATCACCTAATTAAAATTGATTGTGCAGTTGGTGCATCTTACCCAACAACATAATTTAGACTATAAACTTGTACCTATAACTCAAAATCCATTATCATCATTATTTCTATTGGGACTTAACATGTCCACACAAACACTTTCAAAATAGAGCCTTGGGTCATAAAAGTAGCCTTAGCTTTTGATTTTTTAGGTAGAATACCTTAATTGGTCCCTTTATTTGTCACAATCGCTTTTTTTAGTCCTTTTTACTTTTAATTTGGCCCCGATTAGTCCATCCATTATAAAACCACGTTAGCAAACCCAGACGGACAAACTAACATCGGACGGATGTTGGACTTGATTTGTCCGAAATTGATAGTAGAGGACTAATCGGGACCAAATTAAAGTAAAAAGATTAAAAGAGATGATGTGACAAATAAAAGGATCAATTGGATATTCTACCATTTTTTCAACCTGTCTATTCTTTGGCTTGAAGAGGGGACATCATCTTTGGTCCCCTTGTTGCTTTGGAGGTGTTTAATGTGAGCTTGAGGCATATGAAAAAGTCTGTAACTATTGGAAAAAATTTGCAGGCATTACCTTCTAGAGACTGTCATCATTTGTTTTGCTGAAATTTTGATATTTAAATAATATTTTCTATATTATTGCTAATTGATGAAGAGTGTGACTTAGACTACTATTCATTTTGTCTATGCAATCACCCTCTAAGAGCAGCAGCATCATATTTTGAATCTATTATTTTTTTTCTTTTCACAATATTAACATGCTTTGATTTTTTTTTTTCACTAGAAAATTTTTTTGTTAAAATTGTCTTATCTATTTCATTAGTTAACACTGTTATATCATATCTATCTCATAAGTATAATTTTATTTTTTTCCCTTTAATAATTATCATGTACTGATCTTGATTGAAAATCCTCAATTATAGTATTGTTTACATAATTCTTTGTTTGACCTTTATTCTTTTTTAATCTACATAGAGCATTTAGCTAAGGTGAGTTTCCAAAATTTATATATGCTCTAATATGTTTGCGCACTTAAAAATATGTCACCCGTCTCACTTGAAATCCTTTATCTAGCAATATATATATATATATATATATATATATATATATATATATATATATATGATTCAATAGTGTTATAGGGTGACGTGTTTCTAATTTAATTTTATTGTTAATTAGAAATTTTTTGTAATTTGGAGCATGCGCATATTGTCCTTGATAAAGTAATTTTAAATTTGATGGATTGGGATCAGTTGAAGGCACCACCATTGCGTATTCCTACCAGGCTAAATATAAAAAATTAAGAACCATTATTGAATCAAATCCTACTCTCTCTTAAAATATTATTGAAAGACAATATTTTATAAGAAATCTAATTAAACCTTTAAAAGTATTTTATTATAATTGGTTTGAAATAGGATCTTGTTAAATGGAATAATTTCAATATAATGCATGCTTATACCTCCAAGCATCAACAACCCTTTTTATTTTCTTTTTTGTGTTTTGAGATAAAAGAAATAAATCGCTTTTCTAAAAGTCTTCGGCGTGTATTAATTAGTCCATTATTGCAGCGCATCTGCATCTAATGTATCTCATCCAATTTTGGCACTTTTTTTCTATCTTTGTTTTTTTCATTTTGTGGGAAATTTCTACCACTTGCCATCGCCCTCTCAGCTGAGATTGGTGGTTGCATTGAGATTAGACAGATAGTTTCTGTAGAACATTAATGGCTGAAGAGTTATAACTTAAAAGGTCTGGTTATGAAAGTCATGAGACAAGATCATAAAGAGTAATTTATTGAATCTGTCTTTAGTCAGTTTTATATTATCTAGTGTCCCATCTTATAATAACTTGTGGACCAGATTTCTTGTACAGAACAACAAACCATTATTTTTTTTAATGCAAATCTAAACTTTAATTTAAATTAAAATGATTAATTAATTTTAATTATGCTCACTCAAAAAATTTTGACATATTTTTAATAATATAATTAATAATTTTTTTATTAACATATATATGACACATTGTTCACATAACTAATAATTTCATATAAATTTTTTTTGATATTTATATATTATAAAAAATAGATCAAAATTTTTGTGGTGATAATTTGATAAAATATAATTAAAATTAAGTAATTATTTTGATTCAAATTAAAATTTAAATCTAAAAATAAAAATAAGTTATAATGTTGATTTCCCACCAAAAAAACAAAAAAATTTAACTTAACTTCATGTGGATATGACTATATAATATAATGTAATGTGTGAGCTGTTTGTACTACTTATATAATTACCTTTTTTATCTACTAATAATAAGCAGCTGAGCTTTCTCCTATCTTCCGCCACATTCCATCCTCTCAACCTTATTTATAACACCCGCATTGCTTCTTCTAAGGTCTCTCTCTCTCTCTCTCTCTCTGTGTCTCTGCGCAAGTGCCAGCTGGCCGATCTTGTCAGCCATTCATGGCAAGCAAAACCCAAGACCTTCACATCCTCGTCTTCCCACTAATGGCACCAGGCCACATGGCTCCCATGCTCAACATGGCCAAGCTCGTTGCAGGTCATCACGGAGTTAGAGCCACCATCCTTACAACCCCAGCCAACGTCACTACTCTTGTCAAAACTATCATAAGTAACTCTGACTCCAAAATTGAACTAGCTCTCATCCCCTTCCCCTCCACCGCCGCCGGCCTCCCCTCCGGCTGTGAAAACCTCGCCGCCGTCCCCTCTCATGACCTCACGGCCAACTTCATTCAAGCCGTCTCCATGCTCACCCAACCCTTTGAACAAATCCTCAGAGAACTCCAACCCGATGTAACCATCACAGATGCCTTCATTCCTTGGACCATTGACATCACATCCAAGCTGGGAATCCCCCAGCTCGTCTTCCACGTCTCCGGCTTCTTTAATCTTTGTCTCTCTGATATCATAACAAACTACAATCCCCATGAGACCTTGCCAGCTGACACTAAATCTTTCTTGGTTCCTGGAATCCCTCACCGGGTTGAGCTTCTCAAGACCCAAGTCCTGGACGTCAAAGCAGGGAAAGCAATGCTTGATCTCCTGCTTAGTATTAAGGACGCAGAGAATAGAAGCTACGGCGTGGTGGTGAATAGTTTCTATGATCTGGAGCCGGACTACATCCAACACTACCGCACTGTCATGGGCTGCCGAGTTTGGCACGTTGGTCCTGTGTCTTTGTTCAGTGAGGATCACACAATCAAGAGTTCTTCTACTGATAGAGATCACGAGTGTTTATTTTGGCTTGATGAGAAGGAACCTGGGTCTGTTCTTTATGTTTGTTTTGGGAGCTTATCTATCTTCACTGGTGAGCAGCTACATGAGATTGCTTTGGGTCTTGAGGCTTCTGATCATGCATTCATTTGGGTGGTTCCCAAGGCTGTTGAGACGGATGAGAAGATGGATTGGATGCCAGAAGGGTTTGAAGAGAGGATTAATGAAGGCAAAAAGGGTCTTATTGTAAGAGGATGGGCTCCTCAGTTGATGATATTGAATCATAAAGCTGTCGGTGGGTTCATGACTCATTGTGGGTGGAACTCTACTCTTGAAAGCATGTGTGCAGGCTTGCCAATGATCACTTGGCCTTTATTTGGGGATCAAATTTACAATGAAAGGTTGATTGTGGATGTGCTGAAGATTGGTGTTGCCGTTGGGGTGAAGGAGTATGTGTTGAAGTCTGATGAAAGACCTTTGATTCATGGGAGAGAGATAGACAGAGCTGTGAGCTGTGTCATGGGTGGTGGGGAAGAAGCTGAGGCCATGAGAAAGAGAGCTAGAGAGCTGGGAGAGATGGCAGAGAGTGCTGTGAGGGAGGATGGGTCTTCTTACGCTGAGTTAAGTCAGCTCATCAGTGAGTTGTTTCTCCTGAAGTCCAAACTTGCGTAACAGCGAATACATAATTTATAATTTTTAATAATAAAGACATAATAAGAATGTTACCGCTGCTGGCTTTGCTTTCCAAAGTATATTTCTGCCCAGCTATATAACAAATTGATTTTTAGAGTTTATTCAATAGGCCAAAATATTCAATGTTGTGTCCGCCTTATTTGAGTTTTTTTTTTTTTTAAAAAGACTGTAGCACGACGGGTATGTATCATTTCTTTCCTTGCATTTTGGAGGAACCATCTGTAGGCTGAAAATTTAATCATCCAACCAGTACATCCTCCTCCGATGATACTGGATTTGAACTGCAAATTCGCACTAACAACAGAGGGCTTATTACCACCACTTTATCCAGCAGGAGATTCAAGACTCGAGATTATATATATGTATAGGTGATATGAGGCAGAGAAAAAGACCAACCATTAGAAGCAAATTATGCAAACAACTAAAAGTTTTCAGCTTAGCATTGTTAATGGAAACCCCTACCAAGATTGTTGTAACTTCCTTCAGAGCTATCAGGTCTGTCTCTTTGGCTCCCACTGTGAATCTCGGCGCCGTGCCGAAGCTCTTCACTGTTCTGCTGTGTAGAACTCTGAAGATTCAATGGCCTGCTTGAGTTGAGTCCCTAGAATCATCACTGTGGTCTGAGCTACAATTTTCATGATCTCTTGACGAGCCATTTTAAGAGCTACACTTGCCACTTCCAAAAGCCATCAAGCGGAATTGTTGGATGTCCGCTGAATGCTGCTCAGAATTATACACCATGCTCTGTCCAAACTTTACTCCATTTGTTAGATCAAGCATCTGTCCATCATTGTCTAATGCTCTCACCACCTGAACAGGAATAATAAATCACACTTGCTATTTATTAGTAAATGCATGAAAAGCAAGCAACTAGATTGCTGTCAATTTAATTTAGTCACCTACGTCAGCATGCCACTATATATAAAGTGACAAATCTGATACAAAGGTGACAATGTAATTTATCTGGACAACATTGAATATGAAAGTATTTGTCACCGTGTTATGGAATATGTTGAAGGTATACTATGCGAGGATGTTTAGGAGCTGAATGGCAAACACATGCAACAACCACTTCAAACATATTAAACATCTCATTTTTGCTAAAATTGCCTTCAAGCCTTGTGTCCACTAATTGTTCACAGCAACATACGCATGATCATGTTAACTCTCATTCAAATAGCCAGAAAGCACCAGGAGATATTAATGATGATCTGAAATGTGGATCTCGACAAACTGCAAGTTGGCCTGTGTCACTATGAACACAGGAAAAGCCATATGCAAAAACAAACGTAAAAATGAAAGAGCCATATGAACAAAGATAAAAGGAAAAAACAAATATTCCTTCACCTGAGTTTACACGTAAGTTACCAGATGGTCTATACTGGTTGTTTATAGCATGAGTCTTGCTCTTTCCTTTTCCTGATAACCACAAAGACAACACCTAACAATAGAATAATGACCAACACTGTCATACTCAAACCAATAATGAATTGAGCCCCAACATAAAGGCCCGCTTCTGATGAAACTCTTATTGGTGTTGGCCTTACAGAAGAGGGGACTACACTCTTTAGGAGGATTTACACTTTGGATACCATTCACTTGTTGGCTATTTGACATGGATGCTGGTGATGGCTTTGATGGCATTGTCTGGGTTGAGTTAGTGGACGCCAAGGGGTTCAAGTTATCGCTAGTTGAAGAAGATGGTGGAGTTACTGGAATTGTTGGTGAACCAGGTTGCGCTGGTACCAAGAAAGGTGAATATTCTGAGAATGGAGAGGTTGGAAAGTCAATTGGAGGTGGTGGTGGTGTTACATTGGGTGGGGAAAGAGTGGCAGCAGGAGAAGGAGGTGAAAGAGAAGAAGGTTGACTAGATGAATAGAAGTTGGATAGGGGAGGTGGTGAATTATTATTGACAAGAGAAGGAGAAGCAGGGGAAGGCAAAGGCAGAGGTGGAGGAGAGAGTAGTCCATACTGCAGGGGTGAAGTTGGCAGTATCAATGAAGATGAAGGACCCTTTAATGGAGTAGCAGACTTAGATTTATACAAGGGAGAGGGGACACTTTGTTGAGGGGGTGACAAAGAAGAAGGTAACTCTCCGACAGGGGTAGGCCGAGAAGGTGGGGAATGGTTAGCCGGAGGTAAACTAGATCCATTTGAATATAGTGCTGGTGAAGATAGAGGAGGTGGCAAGGATTCAAAATTTAATGAGGGTGGTGTTGTATGTGTAGAATCAGGATGTGGAGCAGAGCTCAAAGACAATGGACTCAGAGGAGTAGCAGGATCCATCATTTTAAAGCTTGCCGGCAATAGAGAGAAATATCAAGATTTAATAGTTCCTGCAATTCAACCATTGATGAATTTGTAAAACTCCATACAAGACTTTGTAAACATTATGGTATTACAAACTCCCAAGAAACACCACTCATGAACAAAAATTGCAAATAAATTGCAATTAAGTGATTGGAATGCACCTGAAATTCCAGCTTCATCCATGGCAAATGATACACTACAAAATCGGCTTCCTTGATTCTCCTTGTTCCCTTAGTTTCTCGTTGTCATACAAAATCGGCTTTTTTTTTTTTTTTTTTTTGAGACAGGGCGATAAACGCCAACTCTCAGGGGCGTACACGTATTGGGGGGATTGCCTACAACGTCCTCACCCTCTTGGAACGGGGGAGCGCGGTTCGGGGGGATTGAACTCGCGTCTCCTCCCACGAGGGGACCCGAGGTACCGCTGGGCTACAAGCCCTTTGGTAAAACATCGTTTTTATAAACTAAAAGATGTATATATATTCCTTTTCTTTTTAAATCCAATCAAAGACAAATATGATCAACGGCTTCGATTTTTTAATGCGCGACGAAAATTTTCAACGGCTCAGATGTTCCCAAGCCATTTCTCCACAACCTCGATCGCTCACCCCAGGGCCTCTATAAATACCCCTCTCACTGTTCCTATAACTCTATTCTTTGTTTTTTCTCCTCTCTCTCTGCGTCGCTACTCATCCGATGGCGGCCATGGACACAGACATCAACATGGTTCCCGCCGGCGAGGGTTCAAGCGGTGCCGGTCCTTCTTCATCGCTCACGAAGAAGCCTAAGAGGTTCGAGATCAAGAAGTGGAACGCTGTCGCCCTCTGGGCTTGGGGTATGTCGACTCGAAACCCTAGAATCAGTCATTCAGATTTTATTACACCCCCATTGAGGGCTAGGGCATTTCGGTTCAAGAAACCTGATCTTATTTTCATTTTTTTTTGTTCCGATGCAGATATCGTCGTGGATAACTGTGCGATTTGCCGGAATCACATCATGGACCTATGTGAGATCTTGCTCTGCTTACTTATGTGCCTTGTTTTCGACTAAATTTTGGATGTGATTCTTAATTTAGGTTAGGGTTAGGGTTAGGGTTTGGTCTTCTTTTTAGTTTTCGTTTCTTGATGAGGGTTTTGGTGGTATCTTGAAATCATGTCAGGCATCGAGTGTCAGGCTAACCAGGCCAGCGCTACCAGCGAGGAGTGCACCGTCGCTTGGGGTATATCTCTTTGTTCTTGTGATGCTTCATAGATATTTTCTTTGAAGCCGTTTACCTTTATGGTTGCTTCCCTTTTATCTTCTGATCGTTGTATTGTTCTATACTAGTTAGATTCATATCTTGCTGATAATATTGTGCTCTTGCTTGTATTAGTTATCTGATAGTCTGCCTATGAAACTGATGTCGTTTCTTCGATGCTTGGGCATTCTTGTTGTCATTTTTGGGGGTACAAAAATTTTAAGAGGAGCCTGTTTTAGAAAATGTAAAGAGGGCTATAAAATCATACATGATAAGCATATGTCGACATTCTTGTTGTCCTTTTTGAGGGGATGAAAATTCTAAGAGGAGCTCATTTTAGAAAAATATTAAGAGGGCCATAAAATAATACATGATAGGCATAATTTAAGTCAAAATTGGCAAGTTGAAACTTATCGTGTAGGTATGATGGCCCTCTTAATATTTTTGTAGAGGAACTTGTCTTAGACTTTTTCCTTTATTTTATCCTAATTTGATGTCAATATACCAAAAAATTGTAAGGTAGTGTGCTTCTCGTAGCTGAATGTTATTGTTTCTTTTGTTCATCATTATCTGAATGCGTATGATACCATATGTGATGTGACAGGGAGATTCACTGTGTTTTATTATCTGGCGGTCAATATCTTATGAAGCTATTGAATTTTTTAATTCTAGGAAACTAGTGAAGAATGTGCATTATTTTTCTATATATTTTGTCTAGTTGTTCGTTATGATTATTCAAAAAGCTAAGCTTCTTGAGAGTTTGTGAATAATATTTTGTCATCCTGGGCATTATTGTCTTTGAAGGTTTCAGTGCTTTCATTATGTTTTCTTTTTTTTTTCTACCTAATTCCTGCTCTTATGTTGCTTTGCAATTTTGAATTTCCACCTACTTGATTTTTTGCAGTTTGTGATTTGCACTCAAGAACATCAACAATTTTCCATTTATAAGTTTTCTTTCTGATCTTTAATGGGAGTTCCATTGATTTGGATGTTTATGTCTGGCATGTTCGATGCTATCTATTTTAATATTATTTATAAGAACTAAAGCATGTCTAGAAAAGTAATAGTTTTGGTTATCGATCAATTAAATTTCACTTTATTTATTTTGTGATCAGTATGGTCTCTCATCCGATGAATATAAATGATCATGTGAGTGCCATGCCATGGAAATTTTTAGATGGTTCTCCTAATAGTTGCTCCATATCTTTTTTGGTCTACTATTGGCAGGGTGTCTTTAGTTGTTCTTTTTCTGTCTTTTATTACATTTAACTTTCTCATGGCCAGTTTCTTGTTTATTTATCTTTGTTTGTATATATACTCCAGTAGTTCTCCTTAATTAACTGATTTTCTAAATGCAACAAAAAAAAGTATTCCATGTAAATGAGTGTGTGAGAGCCTTAGCATGGAAATTTTTGGATGGTTTTTTCTAATCTTTGTTCCGTATCTCTTTTGTTCTACAATTCAGAGGTTGTGTTTAGTTACGCCTTTTTTTATTTGGTCTTTTATTCCATTTAAAATTCTCATGTCCAGTGTCGTGTTTAGTTAATCTTATTTGTATCTCCACTGCGGTAGCTCTCTATAATTTGGACTTATTTGAATTGCAAAAATAATATTTAATGTTCTCATTTCATGTATTTTTTTCATGTGATGGTTTCCTATTTTGAATTGTAACTGTATAGAATATGTTATGTTTGGCCCCTCTTATTTCCCTTTTGAGTATCACATGTTCTTGGATACGAGAGTGATGTATGAGCATGCTACATATTACATATGTCGTGCTCCATGCATAGGCATAAATAGAAAACATTTCTTGGGTTACTTAATAAAGAGGCTGGATTAATTGATGTAAGAAAGTGCTGACTTCAGTTATTTTTTACATATATGGCTGCCAAATAACAAATTATTAGTTTAAAGGTGTAGTAATGTTGAGAAAATGGAGTTCAACTATTTGTAGGGGCTTCAAATTCTTTTGGTGATTGAGAGCATGGTACAAGGATCAATTTTTAGGTTTTATTTGTTTTGGTATAATATTCCCTGGTATTATTTTGTAGAGATATTTGTTTGTGCCTCTTCATAAAATGGGTAAATACTAGTATGTCCTTGTAAAATACATTTACTTTTATACCCCCATAGCCAAAAGTTAATTTAAAAACTTAATAAAAAACTGCCAAGTTGACTTTTGATAAAGGTATATAAGCAAAGTAGGTGTGTTTTGGCGTATGTAAGCAAATGTATTTTTATTCAGTTTTGGTTTAGTTAGGCTAGTAGCTTATGCATTTTCCCCCTAAGTTGATCTAGTTCATATTTATACTTTTATTAATACGAAGATCATTAGTAAATGGGATGGAGGTTGATTATAATTCCCTTGCTTACGACTATGTATTGCTCAAGACTAAACTAGAATATACAACATATGTGCTTGGCACTACATGTTATATTATGCAACTAGAATATTGAATTAGTTTAAATAAGCATCATGCAGAATGTAAGTGAGACATAAGCAATGTAACCCAGATATCCATTTTAGTGGGGGAGAAACATGTATCCATACAGGGATATATATTTGATCATCTGTTTCCATCTCACTCTCCATCTTAATTTTTTTTTCATCTGACGTCATTTTAACTCTGAAAAATTTTGAATTACCTTATCATTTCATATGTTTTTAAACTTCATAATTTTTTTGTCCTCTCTATAAATTGATTCTTATATGATCTTCATAGATATTCACAATTATAAGAGTTCTATCTAATTTTAATATAATTTAAATCCCTTATCTTAAATTCTGTTTCTCGAAAAGCAATAATGTTACCTTTCTCTGAACAGTTTGTTTCACATGCGTCAATGTATACACATGTGCATACACACATATACAGTCTCACACGTGTATATGTATATATGTGGCTGTCTCCACATAGCCTTTGTCAATAAATTAAATGTTTAATATTATCTAATTCTTGCATACTTGACATAGGTATCGGTGTCCTAGTAGTAATTTTTGAATCAAGAAGAACCTATTATGGAAGTATATTTCAATTTACTATTATGTATGTCCTTTGTTTTTTAAATATAGAAGCTAATTATTCTTTTATTCTTGGTATATGTAGGTGCTTTGTCTGTACCAACTTTTTATTCTTTAATCGTATTTTGTTACTTCAAGAAATATCATCTTATCCGGTGCTTATATTAACGTCTTTACCTCAAGGATGTGTGTGTTTTAAATTGTAGGAAATGTATTAGATAGCTGCTTGTAGGGAGAATTCTGGCCTCATGGGCATTGAGGAGACCATTACTGCTGACCTCAAAGCAAATATATACAAGTCTGACTATAGAAATAATCCATAACTTTTTTTTTTAAAAGTCTATCACACAAATTTTATGTATGCTTTCCTGATTCAACACAATTTAACATTTAAGGGTTTTTTTTATTAGTTGCTATGACTTTT
This sequence comes from Dioscorea dumetorum, assembly GCA_902712375.1. Lineage (NCBI taxonomy): Eukaryota > Viridiplantae > Streptophyta > Magnoliopsida > Dioscoreales > Dioscoreaceae > Dioscorea > Dioscorea dumetorum. The sequence continues at coordinate 98,042 of CACTHL010000121.1, read as the reverse complement.
GAGGTGCCCCCCCTTTTTGTTTTCATGTTTGTTTCTTTTGCTGCACCAACTTGAATTATGTATACCTGTTCATTCCATAGATTGTTTTCAATATCTATGGTTTATTTTTCATTTTAATATATATATATATATATATATATATATATCTTATCCTCTTGTGAAGCAACCCATGTATCTGAGCCTACCATGTTGGCTATTATTATATGTGAATTTCCACGACATAATAATTTGCACATAACATGAGTTTCATCAAATGTCACCGCTACCTGATAAGGCGTCATTTATTATGTCCATGGTGTTTGGGAATCTTGAATGGTTGGACGTTTGTTAGTTTAGAATTGCATTTGTAAGCCTCAAGTCTTTTCTCCTATCTGATCCAATTTGTGGGCATCTGTTGAAAATAGGGGTGTGCAATCATGCCTTTCACTTTCATTGCATCAGTCGATGGCTGAAAACTCGCCAAGTTTGCCCACTGGGTAAAATAAAACATTCACTATTCCATTTGTAGATCTTCAGAAGACTTTAAAAATGCATTTATATAATAGTAACTTGCTAATGTATGAATTGTGCAGACAATAGCGAATGGGAATTCCAGAAATATGGGCACTGAAGGGGGATGAACCGTTCAAAAGCATGCGAAGCCTATTGAATTCTTTTGCCTGCTTTGACCTAATGCTTGTATGGGGTCTCTCTGCATTACTAATGAGGCATCCGAACCTAGAACATCTCTTCTTCATTGCCCCCTCTCACATCTTTGGTTATCTTGTAAAGACGGTTCTTGTTATCTTCTGAAGCTTGGATGAAAATATACAGACAGTAGTATCTATTACTATCCTTCTATGTATATATATATATACACACACTGGTACAGGCTGCAATTGAAGTTGTTATAACGCTATTGCAAAACCAAGAAAGCCTGCGTGTTTGTGTTAAATATGCTTGATTAAACAAAAAATGGATGAAAAGAAAACGCTTGGCTTAAGATATATATATATATATATATATATATATAATAATCAAATTACAAGCTATTAATACACCCAAAATGAACAATTTCAAAATTGAGGACTTGACATCATGATTGTACAAATAAATATTACAACATTTAAGCACCATAAATGAAGCTTTAATAGAGGCTGCTAACCTTCAAGGTTAGACCTCCGCAGCTCATTTTCGCTCTGAAACTTCCCACCTTTGCTTTCGAAAGCCCTGATTTTTCGTTCCAGCTGGATTACAGAAAAAGCATTCAGAATATAATCATGCGTATTTATTGGGGCTATTGGAGGACGCGTATACTTGTCATAATCAAGTATTTAATATTCTTAATTTTTTTATCAATATATTATACAAATTTTATTTACTCTCTCTCTCGCTCTCTCTCTCTAATTGCTTCACCCCCATATTTATGAACAGACGTTTACATCTACACAAAAACTTCCAACGTCATGAAGTATGGTGCTAATTTGAGGGTGTGTAGCTTATACCTGAGAGTTCTTAACTTTCAATTTCTGAACGTCCTCTGCAAGGAAGCTCACACTGCAACAGGGTAAGAAAAAGCATTTACTAGAAATTCCACAACTATCAAGCAAATGGTAATTAGCAGCATGCAGCGGCTGCATGAAGATAACTAAAAAGCGACCTCTGTTGTAGCTGGGCCAGAAGGGTCTGCAGTTCCCTCTCCCGACTAGTAGTAGATGGAGCCTGAAAAGGCTGCTGAATCATTCATATAAAAAGGTTCAACGTCAGTCCTAAACATGATTGAAGCTTAAACACAAGGTAAGGGTCTACATGCGTTGGGTGCATATTGAAGCCTGACAAGAACAGCATAAATAAATCTACCTGCGTTGCCTCACCGGAGCCCGTATTTACACTAGGAGTTTCAGATTGGCGGCCTGTGACAAGAAAAATTGTCCAGGAAATTTATACAATCTTTCAAGACTTCCAACTAATAAAAGCACAAGTTCTTCGTAGAATATACATACTGGATGATTGCTCCACGCATTTGACCAACTTCACTAGTTGCTCCTGTGATAAACATTATAAAACTACTTTAAAAAAAAAAAAATATGCCCAAATAAACTGATTCCTGGACATCCGGCTGAAAGGAGTGTTATGTCATACCCTTTGCATTACATTCTGCTGCAATAAAAAGTGCAGTGTGGGAAGTAGTGAAGCCGCATTTACAGGGTAGTTTGCTGCAACTCCAACTTGGTTGCTGGTGGAGTTTGCCACTGAAGCAACCTAAGAAAAGAGTGAAGTGACTTGCATAGTCTATACTGTATGAAATTTGAAAATATGACCAGCATAACTTCTTCAATTAAAATGACAAATACAGTTGGAAATACTCTATGAAAATTATTTCCTTGCAGATCTAGAATCACTAGATAAAACAACAATCTCAAATTGGTTTGTGTTCACAACATAGCCAGGCTTCCAAATACAAAAAGGCTATTCATAACTTCAGAATTTTCTCGCTTGTGCAAAATTACCTTTGAATTGGCATCCGCTGATGTAACTTTGAACCGGCCCTTCCGTTGGACAAATCTTCCTTCCAAAGATTCCTCTTGCCCACTTGCTTTATTTGTAAGATTGCACTCAGTGTCAGCTACGGTACGTGTGTGTGGGTGTACATGTGTGTGTATCAAAATGAGTGATCATACCAGACGCTAAATCTCTGATTTGACGATACAAAAGTGGCCCGCTATAATTCCTTTCATGCTGCTGTTTTTGATTTAAATCACCCCTTACAAACAAAAGGCAAAAGAATTAGTGATCCTCGGTATGGTTCATTGCAAATCCAAAGAGATAAGAATATACCTTGAAATAAACAAAAATACAACAAAGCAACTCAAACACAGATAGAGTCAGACTAATAAATTTTTGTTCTTAATCACACTCAAAACAGTCGGATAAAAGACAAAATATCAGCTTTTCACAAGTTCAAACAAAAAAGTGAGGCATTTCACGCTTACGACTGATTCAGATGTGAACAAATGCTCTGCAGACTCTTTAATATATATCTATCTTAAAAATAACAACTAGCAAGGCATGAAGATTAATTACCTTCAACATCGCTCAATCATAAGTCTAACTTTAAATAAATAGCCTAAAATAGGAGTAAAATGAAAGCCACCTCAGCTATGTTATGAGCAAGTGCCCAACACGTACACTACTAGAAGTCTGCAGGGGCAGTTAAAGGATGTGCACATCACAGACATTTGGAAGAACCTGTTTAAGACTAACACATTGTGTCCATCAAATTTCCACTTGGTTAACATCAAGCATATTCATAAAATACACCTATCCTACAGAGAGGCGTCCATGGGGCCATAGAGAAGAATTGTTTTGCTCCTATTATTTACTTTTGTATAATATGAATACATCTGAAAGTAGAAACTCATAAATGGCCACATTGAATTTATCAAATCATGCTTCCTACTAACGGCCAGCAGCCTACCGGTATGACAAATGATAAATACTAACAAAATAATCTTACCACAGAAATATGATGAACATGAAAATTGCAAATGATTTCCTCAGCCCACAAGATAAAGAGTTTGAAATTCAATATTGCAGAATGTGATCAAACAAAAGATAAACAAGAGCAGAATCACATACAAAGCAATAAACATCATATAGTCCATGTTAAAAGTGGGATTAAATTTTTTGTAGGTCACTAAGTTTTGAACTTTTTTCATTAAGGTCACCATGTTTTAATTTGTATCAAAAAGGTTACTAGCTTTCGATTTTGTTTCTCCGGGAGGTTACTCGCGAGTGAGCATAACTTTTCTGCTGACGTGGCTACCGGAATTTGCACATTAGATTCTGCTTTAACACTACAAATTACTAACTGTCTCAAATCAGTTCAAGATATTACTAATGACCTATGAAACTATGAATATTACCTTTCTACATCCCCGGCAATGTTGTTTGAAGATGAGTGAACAAGCTCTGGTACAAGTGAACCACTTGAGAATTTCTGACGTCCAAGAGCATTTATGTTCTTGGGTACAGAAAAACTTTTTCCCAAATTTTCACCATTAACCTTTCTAGTTTCAAGATCTCCTACCTGTGATTGTTGCTGCTTTTGGGATATGGATTCTAAACTTCGGTGTAATTGGTCCTTCGAATTAGGACTGGTACCATCAATGTCGTCCTCACAAACATCAAAACAAGCTCTGCATCAATTATAGTATATATCTATTAGGAAAACATCAGTGTCATACTATTAACTTGAACCTTCATTAAGATGCAAGCCTGAGCTTCCTTTGCTTATATCTATTACTTGCTCTTGCAAAGTGATAAAGCTATACAAATCCAGAATAATGATATGTCAACTGAATCCAGAGTTTGACCATTTTGTTTAGTTACAAACAGCTCATCAATTATTAAGACGAAATTTGTTACATAAGGAAACATACTCCAGATAACATGTCAAACAGATGTTGCAGAAAGCAATAATAGCAACAAAAATAGTCACTACCACATTACCAAACTGATTGAGGAAATGAAGAAGGTAATGACACCTCAAAGATATTATAAAACTATAAAAAAATATCAGATTCACTCAATGAGCTATATGAAGAGATTCATTTTATTCAAATAAAGTTCGAATACAAATGAAGTTATAAGTGCAGCACTGGTTCCTTAACTTAGCACCTTTGGGGTCAATATAGTCCCTAAACTCAGGAGTGGGCCACCTGGGTCCCAGAGCTAAGAGAAATTTTCACAGGTAGTCCTTAAAACTTGGACCAATGCAGCACTTGCACATACAGATAAACATAATGTGCAAGAAGCCAAGAATATTTAAACCCACACTTATCAACTTATAGGCTCATTAATCAAGTCAAACTTGAAACAAATTTGAGACCAACTAGATTGGCACACTCTTTGCAGACCAAAATTTGAGATTATCTATCACATTGTCCAATATGACATAAATGGACAAAAACACAAATCTTGACAACTTTTAAACCTGAATGGCAATTAACAGTCTTGATGCATAATCTGCATCACTAACTCCATCAGTTCACTTGCAAACTGTTAAATTCATGTATTGTGCTACAAGTCTAGACCAAGCACATTAAATTATATATGTGTGCTTAAATGATTTACCAGCATCAAACAAAGTACAAATTTCAAAAAAGAAGACATACTTAAGCGCCTGAAGAGGGCGGCCAGAAAATGCTGAGGAGAATGGACCCTCCAAATCTTGAAGATCCTCTAATCCATCCTAAAAGAGAATTAAAAAGAAGTATCAGAGTATCTGAACAAAAATAAACTTATATTAGTATTTAACATAAAGATTTGACGGAGATTTTCATGCAACCAGACAACAAACAAAGAAAAGAATACCTCCTTGGGAGTTGCACCATGATTCTCAGTTGTGGAGGACAAAGTTTGCCCTGCACATATATAGCCATCATAATCATCTGTTGAATCCTTAGACTTTTGCTTCTTATCAAGATCATTTGTATGGATCTCATCAATCTGAATACAAAGAAAAAAACTGTATTTCCTGAATCTTCCCTTAACATTACCAAAAAGTTAAACATATTAATTAAATCTTTTCACAAAATATAAATAAAAACATAATCCTTACAAGTGCCGCTTGAGTTTTCAAGTCCTCAATATTAAAATTCCATCCACTAATTCCTCGAATATATTCTTGCTACAATAGCAAAAAAAAAATACAATGTAATTTAGAAACGAAAGGACAGATTGGCATCAATTTGATGTAGAACAAGTGTTAAAACTTACCTGTGACAAGTGCTCCTTATTTTCGTAGACAACCTGGTTCTGCAGAAGAAAACTGGACTCTCTCCCCTATAACCAGGATATGTAAAGCTTAAGCGTCCCACATCACTAATGTTATGGTACAGATAGAATTGAATATAAACCTTTAGAGCTCTAAAACGATCACCAAGTGGGGCAAGACCCTCAAGAATAGTCTTCTTTAAATATTCATTTGAGCGGGCATGTCTGAAAAAAGGATGCTTTAAAAGCTTTTCTGAGGATGGACGCTTTTTTGGATCTTTCACTAGGCAAGCAGCCACCAATTCTCTAAAAGACTGAAACAAAATAGTGCTTTCAAATTTATCATCTAGTATATAATTTTTCATAACAAATTTCAAAACAAATAAGACAGACCTTTGAGAATCTCTTGTCTCTCTCATAGTCAAGACCTGGTGGTGCATTTTGTAAGGTCATAAGCAACACCTGCATGAAATATTTATCTTCAATGTTGGAGATTAGTAGAACCTTTAAAGAGGATGTTAGGAGAACATCCTAACTTGCAAGGCATACCTTCATTGGAGGATACTTCGAAAATGGTGCATGACCATGGGCTAGTTCTAGAGCTGTAATACCAAACGACCATATATCTGCTCTGTTTACCAGAAATATAAGTGAAAAAAATGTTTGAAACTTTGCATACAATGACAGATTGCAGTTCAACAGGCAAGAAAAGCCTCAAATTGGATAACTCGGCCACTTACTTAAAATCATATCCATGTAATTGCTGCATCACTTCAGGAGCCATCCTGTGAAACATATAGCATTAACTTCAGTATAATATTTGATAAATCAGAGCCATAGTAGTAAACTAAATGCACAAATAAAAAGATACAAAGTCAGAAATTCCATGTTCAAGCAAATTAAAAATTCTAGATATATGAGATGTACCAGCATGGAGTGCCAACAAATGTATTTCGTGACCGTTGCCTGTCCCCGGTATCAAACATACATGCAGAGACTCCAAAGTCAGCTAATTTCACAGCGCCATTTGCATCAACTAATATATTACCAGCCTGCCATATGTAGAATGCATAACCATTTAGAGACACCATACAGATCATGATTAAGAGGTTACTACGACATCAGGGCAGATATGCTTGGTTCTAGTAGATGAAAATCACGTATCCAAGATTAAAAAAAAAAAAAAAGAGAACTGGATTTACTACAGTCTGGAGTAAATCATAAAAACCACAGGAAAACATCAGTTGATAAGCTCATAACACAGGGTGAGAACATAGCACTTTAGAAGCTACAATTAAGTCATTGAACATCCTAATATTTTACCTTAACATCTCGGTGGATATGCCCATGACCATGAAGATAAACAAGAGCCTTCAGAACATCCCGTAGAAGAGTTGCAATAACTGGCTCCTCAAATCCCTCTGGAAAGTCAGACTTTATTATATGAAGACATGATCCACCGGCCATGTATGGCATAACTACCCAAAGGTTCCTATCTGCTGGGAAAGAACAATATGCACGAAGCACATTTGGATGATCAATCAAGCTCATAGTTTGAACTTCACGTCTGATTCCATCCTGGAACAGAGAAAAAGAAAGTTACAGAAAACAAATCCATTGAATCATTAGGTTTATTGAAAAAATTATTGGGCACTGCAACTATATGGTTCACACGGAACATTCAGCTAAACTACATAAATTTTCAAGTATAGTTAAACTAATACATCCATATTGAACTCCAGAAAAAATAAAAAAGACTGTGTGCGCATAAAATATTTTATCTGTGAAGATTAAAAGCCACTAAGGAGATTGCATATCTATCCAATGGAAAAATCTGTAAGGTTTGAAAGTTTTAACAGGATATTCACGTGAGATAATATTTAAAAAAAATTGAAAATTAGAGAAACTCAAAACCTCTATCAATTAGCAGAACGAAAAGAACGTACCAGGTCATTATTGCACTTCTCAAGATCAAGAACCTTGATAGCAACTATCTCATTAAGTGGCACACAAAGAGCCCTATATACTGTAGCGCTGACACCTTCACCAACTTCCTCATATAACTTGTAATCTTTAGGATTGGCAGGAAACCTCTTCTGGACTTCATGCTCCATGGTCCTTTCCTATAAAACATCATTAACTACCAACACCCTCCTATAAATTCCAGGATACATAAATATCTTAATATAAAACCGCATTTGGAGTCAGGCCAACTTGAAATTTATTCTGGTTTGAAAACGGTATTCGTCTCATTTGGGAAGAGAATCCTACACAAGCCCCACGATGCTATGAGATAAGCTTATTTCCCATTTTAATGTAGCGATAAAGAATACCTTATCATCATCTTCCAAGATAATCCTTACGACAGCTTTTAACTATACTATATATGGTTACTCAGAAAATCTTGATTTGAATATCCAGTGTGTGTCAAATCATCCTTCAGTGACAAAAACCTGATGACTGAAGAAGCATATGGCAAAAACTGCCTTCCGAATGCCAAAAGATGCCTGGAGAAGAATTTTTTTTTTTGAGAGAGAATCGATGTCTATAAAACAGATGACTCAGAAGCATCTCCACCAGTAGAACTTATCCAATAGTGTCCTGCACCTTAAAATCAAAAACCTTCAATGTTGATTGGGAAAAATGATAAGAATGAGTATTAATGGATCTGAAAAAAAAAGAGATAATGCAACTATTAAATAAATTGATAAGAATATTAAATAAATCTCAGCACAGTTTTAATTGCTCCAAAGCCGGACAAGATAATCTCAAGACCATATAATAGTGCAAAATCTAAATCATTGACAAAGCACAAGAATAGACATTCTTCAAAAATCAAATATGCCTAAATCACAAGAAAGTTAAGTATACAATGCATTGATATGAGTTAAAAACAAGATAACATTCCATATGGTTTTGAATCTCAACAAGAGGCTATGTTCAAACAAGATAAATCCATCACATCTTATGTAGCAGTTCTAATGAATTTTAACCAGTTCCCTTCTTTTGTAGTTAAACAATCCAATTTTTTAGCTCACTTATTTCTTTTTGGATATTTTCAAAATTGCAGGCATTCAAAATAGGGATTAATACTATATGCTTTCAGGAAATTACAAAGCAAAACTATATCTTACTATATTTTCTAACAACATCACAAAAACTCAACATATTTGAATAATGCCCTTAAAATAACAGTCCATGTTCTCATCAAATAAAAATAGCAATTAAAAGTTGCCATCTAAGCATGGCAACTTGGTATATGGGCCTGCCAATGGACCCCGCTTACAAGACAGAAGAACTTGGGTTCCAGCTCGTGATTTTAAGGCATGGATAAAGAGTCTAAGACAACCTTAGATGGAACATAAGCTGGATATGCCGCAATTTACGTGCCCAAGGCGCAAGGCCCCAAAAAAACACTCATCCGAGTGAAGGCGCATGCACACAAATATATATATATATATATATATATATATATAATAGATTTAAGTTTAATATAAGATAATAATATTATTGATTACATCAAAAAGATTGTTTAAAGACTAATGACTATAAAATTTGACCCATTCTTAATAATTCCAAATATAACTAATTAAAAATCATTCGTGAATCATAGGCTAGTTGGTACATTTATTTCAAATCATGGTATAATTGAATTACACCGAGGTACAAAATTATAAAATTTTAATGCTAATTTAAAAAAAATGATGTTCTTAAGACAATGAGAATTTTGATTCCAAATAATTATTACTACACATTTTTCATTTTAATAAATATTAGAATATTACTCTAATTTAATGAATATACCATTTGGGTTTAAATAACTATTTAAGTGATAAGTTCTTAGTTAAACTTAATATTGCCAACAATATTTTAAATTTGGATGCTTCGATTTTAACAAGTTATCAAATGGTTTTGGATAAGTTTTATGTAATATTATAAATAACATTTTAAATTTGAATAAGCTTTATTTAACAATATTACAACCAATCTATCTATGATTAGGTAATTTTAAATAGGTGAGGCTATGGCTTTCATAGTAAAATAGTTTTTTTATTAAAAAAAAAAAGTATAACAGACTATTCAATGAGGCATGCTTTTTTTGCGCTTTGAGCCGCATAAAAAACGTCAAAGGCATGCGCCTTATTAAAAGAGCTTGGCCCAAAGGGTATAAAAATGCTATTCCCTTTTTGCGCCTAGAGGCGCCCAAGAGAGCGCCTTCATAGGCTGTGATTAATCACAACTAATTGATTAATCACAATTAATTGATTAATCATGATTAAGCAAGAACATAGTCAGGTAATTATAGATCCAAGCAGGTATCAAACCAGATTTAACTCATTTTGCAACCCTAATAGTGTCTGGACCAACAACTGCTAACATACTGTATCCGGGAGCTATCATGTGCATCAACTCAATGTACAGTCTTATTGAGAGAGCAAGCATGCTTTCCTTCTTTCATAAAAATAAATATATAGCTTGAAAAAAATTAGTAATTTAAAAACTATAGTAGTACTCAAGTTAAAAGTATGAATGTATAATGCAAAATGTTTATCTGGTTCTACTCATACAAACTATTGTATTTAGTCAACAAGCTTCCTAAACTAAGGTTTTGTTCATGTTACTTCCCCAACCTATTAAAAACCACTTCAATATTTTAATAAATGAAGTGAAGGGAAGTGGGTGCCATTCGTGATCTCACTTTCTCCAACTTGCTCCAACCATCCCAATCCCATTGGAAGCCTCATGAAGCTTCTGCTCACTTTGGTGCGCTTTCACTTCCTGCAAAATGAACATCGGAAGTGCAACTTTTCCACTACTTCCAACCACTACGGTGAAAGGAAACTTCTGCCCACTTTTTCATTTCCTAACACTTTTCGGAAATGAACAGGCTCTAAGTCATTTTACTTCTCTAATTTTTCTTTTTTTATACAAGAGAAACCATTTTTGCGTAGTGAACATGAGTTTAAAAATATTTAAGATTGTCAAAAGAAAGTATCATACAACCTTGTGTGTGAAGCAAAAGGCCACATCCTCTAATTTATAATTGTTTTCATCATGAAATTCCTGGATCAAGGAAATAAATACATCACAACCATTTTTAAGCCAATGACATTGCCTTTTCAGGATAATGCCATTGCTTTCTCATCTGCTCGGCAAGACCTAACTGTCAAATTGATCTCCAAAAGCAAGGGTTCTACAATTCAAATGTGTTGCTTTTTTAATCAACTATGAACTTGAATTAAAAAATTATGATGATATAGAATACTTGATCTCGAGCAAATGGAACTCATCATAAGCTACTAAACAGTACCATTTAACTGCTTAAAAGCGAAGTTGCTTGAACAGTCAAAACATTGAAGATGTAAGCACATTGGGTAGTGACAGATTTTATGAAGTCCAAATAGCCAGCAGTTATGGATAACTATGTGCAAACACGAACTCATTCTAAACAGTTCCAAATGAACATATGAAAGAACAGATGACATATCATGACTTACAAAATCGACAATCCAGGAAAAACACCAAGATTGGTTCAAGCAACCAAAACCCATGCCAGATTAAACACATCAACCAAATTTTATCCATCAATGTGTATGTAATGCACCTGATCCGCATCAACAAGAAACCCTGCACACCCTAGAGGGAACCATAATAGTAACGCAGGTACACTTTCATCAGACCCTTTCCTAATAATGCACATATGCATAGGAAGCGAGGGTAAATCAGGAGAAACCAAGTATAGAAATTGCTAACTATTAAGATTACATGCAAGTTTCATTCTTGAAAGTATCAAAAACCCTAAGACACAAAACCCGAATATCCCTTCTCCAATCTCACCAAGTCCTCCCTCCAACAAGATCACAGCATATTCACAGCTAGATTCAACACCAAACAATCAAACCAAAAACAAATCTAATGCAAATCACTCCCTCAAACCCTGAATTTGCACATCACGATTGCTCGAAGCGATGCCATGATCTAATCTACTTCACAGCCTCCCATCTCATAATCCATGAGATTAAACCGCAACATCACAACAACGATCAATAGTTTCAAGAAAACACAGATAAACAACAAGAAAAACTCAAGAAACATAAAATTCAGTATAGATGATCACCTGCGAGCAAGAACCCTCAAAGCCAGTTCACAAGTCCCTTCTCGGAGCCCCAATCAAGAGGGCAGCAACGATCGATCCTTCCGCCAGTTCCGCAGGTAAGGGCACCCTTATCAAAGAGGAGATCGCGGAATCCGAGATGGTGCTCTGTCTACAGCGCCGCCTCCGCCATCAACGAACGATCTCTCGCTCCTCGCTTGATCTCGTTCTCTCAGTGATCGAACCCTCCCCTTTTTCTTGCGGTTTAGAAAAAAAGAACCCTTTTCTCCGCCTTTTTGAATGATTTATTTTATTTATTTATTTCTTCTCGCGAAATTATAATGAGTCCCACGTGGATGATGAGCTGTAAATTATCCTGCGGTGCATGTAAGGGGTTAGTTACCGCGGTCTATCTAGTCCGGAATAGTACGGAGTAAAATAAAAGCAATTTGCATACACGCCCTTGACAAAAGTATAAATTTGCCTTTTCGAATGTATACTTTATCGATATACTCTCTTGCTATTAGACTTAAACTAAAAGTCTGGTTACAAATCCTTTTCGAATGTATACTTTATCGAAAGTATAAATTTGCCTTTTCGAATGAAACACTGAATTTTGTGAATATTTTTTGTTGCAAAAGATGTCACGATTAAATTATAAGTTTATAACCAAAAAGATAAAATTAACTTCATTAACTTTGAAGTTTAATATAACTACAAAATCACTAAATTTTACTCTTATTTGGTCTAGTTGGCAATCACAAATGAAGACAGAGATATTGAGACACAGATTTGAAGGCTTCTCGTGTAAATGTAAATAATTTTAGATTTTTTAAAAGTATATCTGCAAAAATTATTTAAAATTAGAAATAATAATTTATTTTGGATTGAAGTCCAGTTGGATTTATTAGATGACTTGTTCACTTGAAAACACCGATGTTGAGACTCTTGACATGTGACTTTTAGGAATATCTTGCATTGGCCATCGATTAATTCAAAATTAAAATGAATAAAAAAAACAGCTAAAATTGATTGGTCATTATCCTGATGTATTCATAATAACAATTAATTTTAATCTAATATCCATACTTTTTTCAATACAATGTATGATATGTATACAAGTTTCTCTTCACAATGTCAGCAAGTGACGTGCCACAAAAGAATTGTCAAAAAAATTGATGAATATGGCATCAGTTAAGGTAATTTGAAGATTTTTAAAAATTTACTATATAGGCGTAAGTTAAGATAATAATAACTGATAAATCTCTCCCAACCTGCAATCGTAAATGAATAGAGAATATGGCTCATCGCACATAATAAATAAATAATACTATATAGTATTTCTGTAATATTACATAATATTACTATCGTACTAATAATAGAGGAACTCGACCCTCCGCCTCGACGCTCAAGTACCCACATGCCTTTCCATGGAGTTAGCCAGCATTTGGCATGTATACAAGGCTTCTTCTAGGGTTGCTAAAATAGAACATGAATCATAAAGAAGTTTCATACCCTTTATATGTATCAGAAAGCAACATAAAATAATTTGAAAAACATGAAGGTCATTTAAAAAAAAAAATTAAAGTGGTACTAATTTAATATTGTATCTTTCGTCAAAAAGGTGTATTGAATATAAACCTAGCTTTTGAAAGCAAACTCTTTGATATTTTATTTGCATACTAAATATTGCTATGTAAGCTGTTAAATTACTAATCATCTCATCTTAATATCTTCTAAACTGTGATTCTCAAACAATTACATGTTTTTTTTTTAATTTAAGTTTGGTAAAATAGATTCTGGAACTTTTCAATACAATATATTACATATAAATCTATGTAAGTTACAAAAATAAGCTAAATCCAATTATTATTATTATATAAGTGTGACTACAAGTATTTATAAAATGTTAATTTGTTTTAATATATTGTTGTTGTTCTACTATGAGTATGGAGGGGAAAAGTGATTTTAGATATATAATAATATTTTTTTTTCAAAGAATTATATGAATCATTTTTACATTAAAAGATAGATAATCCTTTTTTGTTATTAAGTAATTAGTGATTTGCTTATTTTATAAACAAAAAAAATTATATAGACTACTATTTGATTATTCTGTTTGTGTTTCATCAAATATTACTATACATTTTAGATGTCAGATTTTCCCAAAGCTTTTAACTTGAGTAAAAGCATAAAAATAAGAACATAATTATTTTCTGAATAAGGAGATTAATTATATATCATAAATACAAATGACTCAGAGTGACGTATGGGATACAAAATTTTGTTATAAATATTATATATTTAAAGTATATATATATATATATATATATATATATATATATATATATATATATATATATGTGATTTATCCAAAGCATAGGGACGTTGTGACGCAATGGATGATGTGTAACATGATAAGGAAATCGTATAAAGATGGCATGCACGTGACTGACTACGTGAGTTGGCCTATTGATGTGAAAGTCACTACACTTCCTAAGTGTACTTAGTATTCACACGGAGCATATTAAATTATCAAGCTTGATTTCTATATTAAGAAATGAAAACAAATAAATGCAAAACTATTATTTCATTGATTTTTTTAGAAATATCATTTAATTCTAAAAATTAAACCTGATGTTAATTCAAAACTAAGTTAATACTCAATCAGTAAGAGATGCTCAATTTATATTTTTTAAATATAAATAAGTGAAAATAAAATAATGTTTTTATATTTATTTTTGTGGACCAAGGGGTGCACTTGGGTGGCTGTAAACCTGAAATGGGTTTTGTTTGGCTATTTCTTACCAAGATTCAGTTTATTAGTTTCAAAGTTTGGCTAAAAGCCAAAGGGGTGGGTTGCAAACCAAATGGCGGCTATATCTTTGCTTTTGATCTTCATTCTTGAAGTTGAATATTTCACCAAATTAAGAGCTAATGGACAAAACTTCAGGGATTAGGGACCACTTCTTTATCACAATCAGGGCTCATGCTCATTTATTAAGCTCACCAATTGTAAATGCTTAATCCAAGTCAAATGTATCAATTAATCCAATAATTGAATAGATGAAATTATTTATTTTAAATTTTACTATTTACACATATTATTATTTTAAAGGACTTAGATTCAGAATTTAGCAGGGAGGAAAAATATCTCTAATTTTCTATTTGATATTACTTAAAAAAAGCACTTTTTTAACAATTCAATCAATTAATTCAATAAAATTTGATAAAAGAAATATTAACTCGATAAAAAAAATTCCTCGCTATTAGTTAAAAGTGAAGTATATATATTTTAAAAGATAATCTATAAACTAAAACATTGGACAAAAATAACATTGTATAGTGGAAATGAGTTATTTGAGTTGTGAATTTCCATCCGCAATCGATAATTTATTATTTTTTTAATAAGTTTTGAACTTGAAAGTCTCACTCTCATTTTTCAGGCCGGATTACATACCTCAATTATCATGACTCGTAGAATATTATAATTATTTATCTGTTTCTAAAAACTGATTTTTTTTTTATGCGAAAAAGATATAGAAGCACATTTTTATAATTTTGTAAGATATTAGAAATAGTTATAAAATATTTAATTTTTTATTTATTTAAATAGAAGAATAAAATTTTAAAAATAGAAATGGTAGCTTACCTAGAAAATGAGCAAAGAGGGGCGCCCTTCATGCTTGACCTTCTAGATGCGCACACCACCAACCACGTGTGCCGCCCTTGCCTTTCTTACGCATCAAGGCATCCCGCAAACCCGAAGCTTCCATTCACTTCCTACCAAATCTCACCGTTAATTTTTTCATCACGATTCTACCTCGTGATCACACGGCCACCCACTCGTTTTCGTCTTTTCTGAAAACGCGCCTCACGTTCCCTCCTTTATAAACGCAACTCCGTCGTTTTGCAATCAAAACGAAAACGAGAGAAAGAGAGAGGGAAGGGATTGGGAAGAGACTCACATGGAGGAAGAGCGAGAAGCGATCTCAGCCGCACATCTGGGATCACCGAAGTGGATCCCGGCCGTCCGTAGCGACGGAGATGGTAACCGTGACGTGGAGGAGGAGCTCGCCGACGACACGGACTTCGCATTCGTGCATCGGGATCCGGTCTCTGGCCAGGAGATCACCGCCGATGACATCCTCTCCAATGGCCAGATCCGCACTGAGTTCCCTCTCTTCGGACGAGAGCTTGCGCCGGTGATCCCGATGCAGGGCCTTGCGATCAAGGATCGGGATGAGCTCGCGGGGTCGGCGTCTTCGTCGGAGTGCGACGAGCTGGAGGGTGTTCCAGGGTCGAGCTACTGCGTCTGGGCTCCAGAGAGGCAGGTGCGGAGCAAGTCGTATGGCGAATCAGGGAGGTTGCGGCTTCGTGATATCGTTCAGGGGCGGAGCCGGAGCGATGGGAATAAGAAGTTCTTGTTTCTCACGCCACCGCCGGTGGTGGAGAAGGAGAACTCTAAAGGTGGGAGTGAGAAGAAGGGGAAGGCGGTTAAGGTTACCGAGTTGGATATAGTCACCGCCCACAGGCTTTATTATTCGAAGAAGGGCGGTGAGAGGGTGAAAGGCGGTAGGCGGTCATTCTTGCCTTACCGGCCGGAGTTAGTTGGGTTCTTCGGCAATAGTGCCAGTAGAACCCCCTTCTAGAAGTTTTATAAATATATAAAACTTTAATTATCGGTGCAGTGTATTTGTTTATGTAATTAATTAATTAATTTTAGCGTTGTTTAGTGGTGTGTGTACATTGATTATGGTGTAAATGGCAGGCGTGTAACATGATGAAGAGTTTGATTTGATTTGATTTGATTTGATTTGATTTGATTTTGTTGGTGTATTCTGACCATTGGTTGTTAGCATGACAAAAGGAGACAAAATGGATGTAGAAGTCAAGGGGTTGGTTTTGATCTTGAAATTCTTCATGTTTGTTTTTTAAGGTTCATAATTTGATCCGGATCCGAACTCTCATGTAATTAGCATTTGTTTTTTTTTTTTTTAATTCTCACATCTACCATCTTAAATATTTAATTTGATCCTTAAATCATGCTTTATCATGATCAATTTTAAAATTAGAAATCACTATAATACTCAAGGGGAAAAAACTTCTAAGCCTTCTGTTATTTAAAAAAAAACAAAAACTAGAGACTTTCTGGGAATTTCCTTCAAAGCTCAGTTACATAAATTCCTAAGATTCCTTATTTTAACCTCAGTTGTATGCAATCATGCAATTATAAAAAAAAAATTCCGTACATCTTAAGGTTGATCCAATCTTTTATCAAGCCTGCTCATACTCGTTTATTTCATAAAAAAAAAATACACCGCAAGCACACTAGGGTGCTTCACATACATGGCGAGTGAACTTTGGCTGAATGGTGATTTGATCATTGATAGACATTTTCTCAAGCACAGGATTTTAAGCAGGGAGAGGACTCAAACCAGATGATTTCTGCAAGTTGGCTGCATAATCCCGAGCCCATAAATCATAATGAATAATCTCTTCAAGCGAAGGACTGATCACCAGCTCCTTCATATGTGCATCACACGTAACCTCCACAACCTTGAAAATGTCCAGATAACTAATCCTGAGATAGCAATAAAAATTAGTCAACTACATTCACAAGCAGGAGTTTGAATTTATCTTTAAAAAGCAAGAAACATGGTTGAAGCAAAGGTTGTAAGTGTACTTTTCGTCGAGAAACATCTCCACAGCCTTCTCATTAGCGGCGCTGAGGACTCCAGTCATGGTGCCCCCAGCCCGACCAGCGGCGTAGGCAAGATCCATGGATGGGTATTTCGCATTATCAGGAGCTTTGAATGTCAGAGAACCAACCCTGCATCATCTCATTTAAAACAGATATATTACTGCCTGGGGTGTCAGGATAAAAATGATTGTCCATACAAATTTTGAGAATGGAGTTTGGAAAAATTATCACTGAAATCAGAAAGAATTCCTACTTGCAAAGGTCAAGGCGAGGCCAAGTGATCTCAGAGCAGTAAATTCTGTCCGGCCATGATAATGTGTAAAGGATTGGCAGACGCATATCAGGGAGTCCCAGTTGAGCTAGAACAGATGAATCCTGAAGACAGATTATAACACACATTTGTCAATGACTTGAAGAAATTGAATCATTTATAACTGATGTTTTTATGAAAAATGTAATGCACACTATAGCGTGTAATGGTAAATAATTGTTACCTGTGTCTCAATCATTGAGTGTATGATGGACTGGGGGTGTATGACAATCTCGATATGGTCATAATCAGCACCAAATAAATAATGTGCTTCAATAACTTCTAGACCCTATTCAAAACTTCATAAATGTCAGCAAGTGGAGCTCCATTTTCCTGGTTATACACATTTAAGAAAATTAGCCACAATGTGTTGCATGCTATACCTTGTTGAAAAGGGTGGCTGAGTCCACAGTGATCTTCTTTCCCATGCTCCAGTTTGGATGTTTTAAGGCATCAGCAACTTTCACTTCCTTCAACTTTTCAACTGGCCAGTCCCTGTCAGGTACAGACATTTACATGTTGGTCTGATGCTATCAAAAAAAGCCACAAATTATGGTATTTCTCCAGATGCTGAACTCCAAATTCGATAAAAGATGTTGTCAAATGGCTGGTGAGTAGACATGGTGAGGTCTCCAAGTCATGAAACCCCAAAGTTTCAAAATGGAGTCAAGTAAATCAATTTTCAATTTTCTCCTACTTCAATCAAGCATTTATCTTAACAAATAATTCGGTGGTGACACACCTGAAAGCACCACCAGATGCAGTCAAAATGATACGTCGAAGTGCCCCCTCTGGCAAGCCCTGGATACACTGCAGCCAGAGAAGTAAACCCCTTATAAGTATCACAACATTTGAGCAGCCATTTCTACGATAAAGTCCAGTTTGTACCTGGAAGATTGCAGAATGTTCTGAATCTGCAGGAAGTATCTTCACATTGTGTTTGTGTGCAAGTGGTAGCACAAATGGTCCTCCAGCTATGAGGGTCTCTTTGTTCGCAAGAGCTATGTCTTTTCCAGCCTCAATGGCAGCTACAGTAGGCTGAGGACAATGGATAATAAAGAAGACTGATGTTCAGTGACAAAAACATGGATAAATAAATTTCTGGCGGTGCATAAAATGAATAAGGGGGGCCTTCACATTTGCTGATCAGTCATTATAACTAGAATACGTACCACAGATCATCCATGCAAACACACATGCACTTACAGAAATGATGCCTTGTGTTATTTTCATCAAGCATCCAGATAATACAAAGAAAAGCATCCTAAAAGGAGCCCTAGAAAAGCATTGTGTTGCTTTATATTCTCTCAATTCCCAGTGTAAACACCACCAAATAAAGCATTTGTATTGTCTTCTTATTTTCTTAACACTCTTTTGTGTACACCAACATCCAGTCAGTCATACTATACAACCTAGCAAAATGACATTTCTACTACATACTTCACTGTCAAACATAATTAACTTCAATCAGAGAAACAATGAATAGGCACAAGTTGACTGTCTTACCTTCAAGCCAGCACAACCCACTATTCCTGTAACTACTGAGACAGCATCTGGGTGCCGAGCAACCTACAAAATTAATGTTCACAAGTATCAGCCCATATGTTAGCAACAATATCAATCTGAAACTTTGAAGAGGGAAGTGAAGTGACAGACCTCCACAATGCCTTCCTCACCAGGAATAATTTCTGGCTTTTGATCAGTATCAGCCAAAGCTTCTTTAAGTTCAGCAACTAAAGAGGCATTTTTTACTGAAACCAATTGAGGTTTGAATGTTTTCACCTGCAGAAGGAAACCAAATACCGATGCTACATAAGAATCCAAGGGTCTTCAGGGTAAGTATAGGCCCAAATCAACATTCGCTTTAATTGCAATCTCATTAAGCCTGGATATAGCAAGCATCATTCTGACCTGATCAGCCAAAAGAGTCACATTCGAACCAGCCGCAAGTGCAACCACTTTGAACTTTTCTGGATTCTCAGCCACTATGTCCAATGTCTGAAAGGCACCAAATTTACCAAGTTCAAAAAGAAGTTCAACAATATAAGGCAGCGGCTAACAAAAACACAAGCAAACATTTTCAAAGCTGATCTTTGTTGTCATGCATTAGGGAGATATTTCTAAAGCACGATCCACCAGATAAAAAACCTCAGAGATGTTCTTGCTCCACCAGGAGATTATATACCTGAGTACCAATTGAACCAGTGGATCCGACAATAGATATAGGCTTGGGACCATCCCATGATTTGCGGCCCGGGTCTGGAGCAGCTCGGCCTGGCCAGGCTGGGGCAGGAGGCTGCTGCAATGAGCAAAAAACTCTCCTAGATGAACTTGTCACCTTCTTTTGTTTTGTACAAAATCCCACTGGTAACGCACCGGTTTAGTCAGAGAGATAAAGACATGCATTTAAACTTTCAAAAATGATTTTTGTAAAAGGAATAAACACTCAGGACATTAAATGCATTTGATATATTCAGAGAAACAGCACAAATTAGATGAAAAATTCTATGACACAACGAATATCCAATGCATGGCTGCCAATATTTAGAAATGATTTACACCCAATAACTATAATCAAAAGGAAGAGAAAGCATAGTCCAACAACACAAGCACTCAAACCAAAGTCCAAGCAAGCAACAGCCACACTGCTAAATCACCAAGTCCCCCAAAAAATCAAATCATCTCGTCCCAAAAGCAGACAAAAAATCAAATTCCATTTTCCATAAAAAAGAAACACGAAAATACACGGAAAATCCTCCTGTGCTACTGAGAACTATACACACACAAATCAATCACATATAAGATACCCAAAAAAAAAAAAAAAAAAAAAATCCACAACTCCTTGGGGATAAAGAACAAAATGAAAATGAAAATCAACTTTAGGAAATAAACAAAAAAAACCCTCCGAAAAAAGAGGGCAAACCCAGAACATGATGGATGGAAGTAGTACCTCTGAGCTGGCATAAGGGGCTCCTTTGGGCATCGAGGAAGGAGACGGCTCCAACCTCCCCAGAAAAAGGAAACTTCAAATCCATGGAGATCAAGAGAGAGAGAGAGAGAGAGAGAGAGAGAAAGGAACAGAGTGAATCGCGAGGAGAAGAAAGAGATTATATCATGGAGGGAAATGGAGAGAGAGTGAGAGAGAGAGAGAGAGAGATGCGACGAAGAGGGAATCGAGAGCGGGGGCTCGTTGATTTTGGGAGCTCTCGTACTGGATTATGCTTAGGCGGCACCAATTAAAAATTAAAAATTAAAAATAAAATTTTGTTATTTTGGCTTTTTTTTTAAAAAAAAAAAACTTTTTACACTGTCTATGCACTTTCTTGCTTGTATTAGTTATAATTTTTCAAGAAAGTGCATAGACAGTGTAAAAATCACATTTCTTAGACATGTCTTTAAGAAAGTGCATAGACAGTGTAAAAAATTAAGACATGTTAATTTTTAATCCACATATCTTTTTGATACAAAAATTTTTTATGTAAAAAATTTATTTTAAATATGATTTAAAATCACATTTTAAAATCCAAAAAAATATAGATTTTTATGGAGTTTTCTCTACGCATGTGTTAGTTTTGACACATGCTAGCTGTATTTTATCATATATATATATATATATATTATATTGTTTAAGAAAAATTCATCTTGCTTATACTTTTTTAAAATTGTGAAATACTTTTGAATTTATATAGATGTTCAAAATTATAAAAAAGAACTTTTCTGATGTCATTTAGAGTTCTGGTTGATCATTAAAGCAACGGTATAAAATATCAAAATCACAAAAAAAAAAAAAAAAAATATTGAATGAAAATATAAAATATATACATTTATTGAATGAAAAGGGAATAAAAAGTTGCTTGACAATTAGAATAGGATAATTAAAATTTCTTTTTTATTTAACATCACTTTGGTATGCTAAGAAAAAGAATTTTGAACCAATATTCAACCTAAGAAAAAAAAATTATGCATGAGTTGGAGTTTATTATAAATCTCTTGGATTTTATAAGTTATATGAGTGAGAAAAAAAAAAAAAAGAAAAAGAAACTGTGTAATTTCCGGTCAAGGTTCACACATGATCTTGTCCATAGAGCCGGGACAAGATCCACCATTACCCTTTGCCAGATTCTCTGAATCTGACCAATTAAATAATTTTTTTAGGTATTTGAAATTTGTCAAAATTTATCAGTAGAAAAACAGGAATATTGCGGTTGTCACCAGTTCCTAGATTCCTTCTAGGTTGTAAGTAATACTTGATCCCAAATTAAATTGATTTATCTACTACTTGTTTACGATTGATAAAAAAAATTTTGTTTTTTTTTTTTTTCAATATTTGTTTTACAATTAGTGGACTCTCTAGGCCAGTTCTTTTGTACAATTTGTTTGTGATTATTATCGTATTTTTTTGCGCCAACTCTCAGGGACGTACTCGTGGCTGGGGGATTGCCTACAACGTCCTCACCCTCTTGGAACGGGGGAGCGCGGTTCGGGGGGATTGAACTCGCGTCTCCTCTCACGAGGGGACACGAGGTACCGCTGGGCTACAAGCCCTTTGGTTCACATCACGTGATTGTTTTTTGATATATTTTTTAATGAATGATTTATTAACTAAGAATGTTTAATTGAAAGATTAAAGAGCATCTTGACTTAATTCACATCACGTGATTGTCATGCAACTGTCTTTGATATGTCACTCTCATTCCTTGTGCTCCATGCCGTTTTATATGTTTTTTTATTTTTTTTCTCTTGTTTTATTTTGCACAATGTATTGATAGGTGGTGACTCATGGCATGTAATAAAAGCAGTCTTTCTTTAGCATCCTCCTAAAATTGAAAAATAAAAGATAACTTCTTCACCTAACTTTTTTAAAATTATTAAAACCCTTTGATTATTAATTCACATTAATAAAAAAAATAAACCTTATAATCTTTTTTTAAAAATAAAAAAAATGCATCTTTTCATGCTCTTTTTCAAACAATACAGTCACTAGTCATGAAATGAAACCATTATATATATATATATTCTCTAATATGAAAATAAATCCTTAATTAACTCTATATTTATTTAGATGTAGTTAGTGCTTGGAGATTAGAGCAACTGTAATTTTTTATTGCATGGACTCCACTATGGGAAGGACTTGCCATAAAAAAAATTTCAAGTGGCCTCTGAAGATAGTGGAAGAAAATAAAGAAAGTCAAGTATTTCAAGGCAAGGGAAAGACATAAATGGATCTACACAGCATGGCAAATAAAAAAGTATGTGGGGGTTTTAGTGGAAAACAAATGTCAGTCTATTATTAACATTTGGTTTTATTAAGCTTTTTTTCTCACGTGACGTTTGATGCGTTGTCGAATTTGAATGAATCAATCTCACGTGCAACATGATACTCAATTTTATAATTGGTCACAAACTGCTCACATTTGGTGTGATAATGAAATGAAACTGCCTGGTTGGTTCCAGGACTTCTGTTTTTTAAGGGGCGCATGTAGTTTTGAATTAATAAATACTCTATATTGGAATTAATTTCAATTTATGGGACAAATTTGTAGGTCTCATCCACTTAAAAAAATATAAAAATTATTATAATTCAAATTAAAGTTGATACTCATTTTTAAGCATATTTTAAACATTGGTTAGTTTTGGAAAACTTCAAAGTTTTTTTTTTTAAAAATATAGACAAACTAACTGGTTTATAGTTCAGCAATATTTTGTTCCATATGAAAAATGAGGTGAGGCATTCATAATGAAAATGGTAATAACGAGTTGTCAGTTGTGAATACAGATTTGTAACCCAAATCTTTCATCCCAACTCATAGTCGGAGAGTTAAATGATCAATTTGAGATTTGTGCGTATGCTCGTGATATATATATATATATATATATATATATATATATATATATATATATATATATATAATACTTACTATTTTTATTAGAAAAAATTGGACAAGCCACAAGTGCCATTCAAAGATTTACCTTTAAGTTAGGAGGGAATAAAACACCATTGCTCTTTTGCAGGGTAGTGGTGAAAGGTATTTTTCACTTTTGTACTTGTGTTGATGACAATTTTTTTCTTTTATATTTTGAAATATTTAGCATTATTTTTTACTTTTATGTTATTAAAACTAATCTCTAACATTAGCAAAATTAAGGGTCAATATGCAAGAAACTTGGCAAAAACAAAGATTAAAAGCTTCTTTTTTTTTCTTTTTTTTTTGTAAGAAGCGAAAATAATTCCACATGAAATTCTTAAGAATTTTAATATTACGGAGTGTGCATGGTTCAATATTCAAAAAACTTTCTACATAAATAATTATAATAATAACAATAGTCAAAATAAAAATATTTTTATAAATAATAATACCACATGGCATAGAAAAATATTTTGGTTAAAAACTCTTATTAAAATATTTTTCAATAGAATCTAAAGATTCCATAAAATTATTCTTTGTAGAACAAAAGTGAATAAACATCTCTTATTAAAAAAAATGTAAGAATTTTACCACTCATGCCCTAAATAAAGACCATAGCAAAATATATGGACCAAAAATTAACTAATTCTTTTTCAGTAGTAAGTTAATGCTATGGAATAAAACTTCATTTCACGTCTATATGTGATGATTTGTTCATATTATTAAAAAAATGTTATCATCCAATAAAAAAAAATCAGTTTTTAACTATAAAAAAAAAAAAAGAAATGAAGCAGACATTTGAATAAAGAGTGCAATTTCAATGAAATTTAATTTTGGTGTCTTTAGACGAAAGCGCTTTGTCACTAACGTGAATGGCATGTACCCACTCGCAGAGTTCTCACTTCCATTCTGATAATATCTTAGCCGCAAACAAAATACAAAAACCCTCGTCCACAAAGCGGATGGCATGGTCCAACTGTCACTATAAGAACATAAGCATGTAAAACATTTTGTATTAATGAATCTTTGCCTTCCAAGAAGACACCAGCATTTATGAACCAAAAGATACCCACATGAATCACAAACCTAATTTAAACATACATTGAAAATTTTCAAATTTTCTGAAATTATTAGGATAGTTGTTGTAAAGTATATTCATATGAACTGTAGAATAGTATTTCATGGTAATAATAA
The DNA here is from genome assembly GCA_902712375.1 of Dioscorea dumetorum. Lineage (NCBI taxonomy): Eukaryota > Viridiplantae > Streptophyta > Magnoliopsida > Dioscoreales > Dioscoreaceae > Dioscorea > Dioscorea dumetorum. Next base: position 73,077 of record CACTHL010000121.1, on the reverse strand, counting down.
CTATTTCTTATGAACCTCCTTATCCCCCAGATTGAAGTTATCAAATATAAATTGCAGAAACTTATAAATCTAGTGATTCACTTCAACTGTGTCCATCCTTTCTTCTTGTATTTCGGATTGATTCAAATTCATGGTTGCATTAGAAGGGTACTTGGCTTCGGCAACAGATAGAGTTGTTCTTGCAGCTTCACTCTCTACATCCTCCAAGTTTGATGCCACTGAAACATCATCATCGCTTGAGAGCCGTTTCTGAACTGATGCTTTCGGCTGTCTTATGGCTGCGACTGCTTCAGGCATCACAACTGCCGGTGGCTGTGGAGGAACCCATGGTCGTTGGTTTGCAAAGGCGCTGGGTATCCTCATTTCATCTGCTTCATCGAGTTCAGTTATCTTTACTGTTTTCTTTCCCCACCAGGGTTCTGAAACAAAGTTGGCCTTTTCATTGAGCTGAGAAAGCTGGCCATTATCTTGTAATTCAGAAATTGTGCCATCATCGGCACTAGTTTGGCTGAGAGTTTGCTGAATCGGCTGGGAGTCACTTTTAGTTTGGTAGGGATATCCATAGTTCGGAGCTTGTTGACTCTGCTGAGGGATTTCCCAAGGCTGTTTAACACGAAAAGAACACTCATTTTTCATCAAAGTTTTGGTTGAAGTGATAAGTAGCTAGCTCAAGACATCACTAGACAAACTTGTTAACTTGGTTTATTGATTTGGATATCAGAAGGATCACATAGAATGTAGTGTAAAAGGAAATAAACAAATCTATCCTACTGTCCTATAGAAGCATTTAAAAAACATCAATAACTTTTTCTTCTATATGACAAGCACAAAATCTTAGCTTGAAATTCACATGATAATGAATGCAAATCAATTAAAAGGAAATTTAAAGTACAAACCTTGGGTCTAGGTGCTAAGAAAGGTTTTGATGGTGGCTGATTAGGATTTGGCGGCATGTCATTGATCTCCTATAAAATAAGACACAAATGGAACAAAATTAATTCTGACTCATGAGCAAATCAAAGAAAGAGGGATGATAAAAAACAACTTATAGACAGGTCTTGATGGTGGCTGATTAGGGTTTGGAGGCGTGTCATTGATCTAATATAAATTAAGAAACAAATGGAAATAAAAGGTAATAATTCTGTCAAAGAAAAAGGGTTAATAAAAAACAAATTATAGACAGGTTTTGATGGTGGCTGATTAGGATTTGGAGGCATGTCATTGATCTACAAAAAGTTTGCAGAAGAAAAATTGTTACCTTTATCCCAGGAGGCTTCTCACCTCGTTGTATCATGGCCATTATCTACAAAGATTTTGAACTTGTAAGCCAATTCTTTCTCAAAAGAAAAAGAGAAGAAAATAACATATAGACACAAGATCTTTAGATGATTAAAGTCTACAGAATCCTTCTATCATGATAATGAAGTCAAGTAACTACGGGAAAGATCAGATTTATATTGCATACCTCCATATACGACTTAGGATGGGGTGGTTGAGCTACTGGTTCCACAGACGCTGGTGCTGATGAAGGCCTCGCTATTCAGAAGCAATTACAACATGAGGGAAAAATGAATGATGGAATGGAAAATTTAAATTTGAAAAGAGCACACAATGATCAAGACAACAACCAGTCCCGAAATCTGAATCTGATGTACCATTAACTTTGACTTGCTGAAAAGGAAGGGAATGAACCCGTATAAGAACTATGCTGAACAAAGTCAAAATTTAAAAAAGCAAAGAAAACTGTAGGCTATATACTACAACTACAAGAAATTACCTTTGGAAAGACAGAGTAAGTTGGTTCTGAATGGTCAACTTGAGAATTTCTCCAGGAATTATTGGTTGTCCCTGAAGATTCAAAGGAGCATGATAAATGTTCACAGCACATCAGAAACATACGTCCTTCTCAACATAAAACTACACCTTAAAGTTTGGAAATATACCACAAAGTTGACAAAGTGATTGACAGTATTACCATTAAGCTCTACAATGTACTGCATTGTTACAATCAAGCAAGATGAATCTATTTTTTCAGACACACTGACTGAAAATAAAGAAAGCACATCTGACATAAAGAGACCCAAAGAAAGGGCCTCAGATAGGAAGGAAACCTCCCAGCAAGATGACTATGTGTAAGCCCACCATACATCAAAATGCAGAGAGGAATACCTATATACCTATCTGATTAACATACCATTCCTCATTGCATGCTCTCCTATCAATTTTTCCTCATATCGACCATTCTCCACTCTCGTTTCCAATTCTCGAATAGTTTTGGACATGGATTTCACCTCCTTCATTTGCATATCCATCATCTCCATGAAAAGTTCAAGACGCTTCCTATCTACAAATACGTGGGAAAAAAATGATGGAAAAGAAAAAAAGATTAAATGCCAGACAAGAAATATATGATTGTACCAAAAAGATTAAAAAATGAAGGACCTTCAATTTTTGCATTTACTAATTCTTGACTGGCTTTAGCCACAATAGCAGCTGCAGAGGCGGCTGCTCTTGCCGCTTCTGCGGCTTCTTCAGCAAGGCTGCTCTTCAATTCAACTTCCTTTTTGGATTCTTTATCTTTTTCAACAACCTTCTGAACCCAAGACTTCAGCCTAGGAACAACCATTTTCTACACAGGAAAAACAATGAACACAAACAACTCTCAACTGCTTTCTAATATACATTATAACAAAACAAACTGTCATACATTGAACAAGAAGAGTAAATTGTTGGAGAGACCCCAAAGATATTATAAATGCAAAAGCAGCTTTGGGGTAAAGAATTATGTGATACCTTAAAAAGAACACCAGTTGCTGCTCCAGAAGCAGTAAGAACACCTATTGCAAACATAGCATGCTTCCACTGAAGCCGAGGTTGCTGCAAACTAGCAGCCAGAGAAGAACCACCTGCAGCAGGTGGCAAGGTCTGAATGGGAGCTTGAGGCTGCAAGGCTCTAGATGGATTGGGTTGGCTTACTGTCAGGAAATTGAAAATCAAAATTTACAATCCACAGATCTTCATGTCAAGAAAGGTGTGATAAATGCTAAATATTTCTGAAGAAAAATACTCATTGAGAGACAATGTTAAAATAATAGAAGCTACGATATATAAGCAAGCTTGCAAGCGCATACAATATATGCATTCAATGCATCAATTTTTATATTACATATTGCGAGATAGATAAATAAAATTTATAATTCTTTAGAAAAAGAGCTCTGTTATTTCCCCAAAAACATTAAGCAACAATAGCTGTTATGCACAAACAGAGTAACACTTATGATCACCTTGATTGGCTTGGTTTGTGGCGGTAGCCCCTGCACCTGTGGCATTTGAAGGTGATGGATCCTTCAAGTCATCACAAAACCAAATCCAATAGTAAGAACTTATAATTACTATGAAGGATTATATCACCAAGAACAAGCACACTCTCAGATGATATAAGGCTTACAGGAACACGGCGGAATGCCTCATCGATTTCCTCCTTTGAAAGGCCTTTCTTTTCAAGGAAAGCGCGCCTGAACATCACTGGGGAGCCCTTTACTTTGGGATGAGATAGAAAATTTACAGCATTTTGCACTTGCTCCTCCCTCATCGGTTGTGGGATCGCAAATGGTGGCCTTCCAGAAGATTCATGGGCCACCTCTTCTTTAACACTCTCACCTCCATTGCTCACTGGGTTCGATGGATTGCTCTCTGGAATCAAAACCAAGAAAGAACAACAATGAAATACAGTCAGAACTTCCTTCCGTCGTAAAGCATCATGCCAATTCTCCAATTTCATGTCTCAGATGAAAAAACCAGAAAAGGTAACAAAGGTAAAACCTAAATTCGGTCCTTGAAAGTGAAAGAAACCCGATTTTTTTTTATAGAATTTTCGGGTCAGAAACTCACTTAACAGTCATATAAACTAAGCAAAATCCAAAAATCCATAGAAATGAGCCAGATTTCAGCACAATAACAGTCAAGCAACAAAATAACTTGAATTCAGGATTGCCATCTAAAATCCCCATGATCGTGCAAACAACTATATAGATTAACCAGAAAAAAAATTAAAAAAATCATCCAGATAATCCGGTCTTCAGTCTTAAAAACACCAGCAAAAAGAAATTATCAAAATCAAGCAAAAAGGAACTCAATCGGTAATCAAATAAGCCACCTTGGGTTTGAGCTTGGGCATCGGGGACGGTGGTTGAAGTCTTCTGTTGGTTCTCCATAATTGCCCTAGGTCGAAGCTCGCTCTCTCTCTCTCTCGCTCTCGCTCTCTCTTTTCTAGTCTAATATCAAGTATTGGAAAATAAGAAGAAATATTGATAATAATAATAATAATAAAAAGGATAAATTTAAGAGAGACAATTTAAAGGAGAACTTTATCACAACAAAAATAAATAAATAAATAAATAAATAAATAAATAAAGGCCAAAGCGAGCCCAACCTCGAACCCAGATTGCCCATGAATAAGAGTTAAGAGAGAGAAACCGTGGTCTGATGTCAAAGCGGTTTCACATGACGTTGACCAGTTGAGCGTCAATTTTTTTTTTTTTCTTACAAATTCCAAATTTTAATTTGTGATTATAAGGAAGACTTTTTTTTATGTGAAAATTTTTAAATTTCATTTTTTGAAATATTATTATCGTTATAAGTGATTCATTTAAATGATTTTATGGTGGTTTTTTCGGTTCTACTAAATTTTATCTAAATCATTATCACACATCCGTGTGGTAGTGAGAGCTCTTAGCCAATAAAATATTATATATATGAATAATTTTTTTAGTTTTTCATTAGAAAGTTTAGTGGGGTGAAATCCTGACTGAAAACTTCATAAAAGAATAAACCTCTTTCAACCGGTGTTTTCCGCATAACAAAAAAAATAATAATTCAATCTCTAAAGATACAAAATGCATAATTTTAATCGCCTCTTCTCAATCACTTGCTCACATGGTCTTGACCCACAAGTTTTCTAAACTAGTCTTCTACCACTTAAACCAGCTCCATTCATACTACTACTACTACTACTACTACTACTACTACTACTATTAACAATAATAATATTATATACACACATGAACATATACAAAATGCATAACTTTTACTAGTTGGTTTTCTGGAGTGAGATACCTGAAAATCTATGAAGAGATAAATTTTTTTTAGCCGGTGTTTTTCACAAATACAAAGATTCATGGGTGAAAAATACAAAATTTTAATTATTCAATCTTAGTCACTCTTTTGTAGAATAACTACATATTATCCCCTTGATGAACTAAGGCCCGGACGTGCTGCAATCAAATCCAGTCTTGACTTCACCATCCAGTGAGAGTAAACTGCTATTAATTGGTGCTTCCTTGATCTGATGATACCAAGAGCAATCTAACCTTAGAAAGCCAACCTGTGAATTTTCTATAAAGCAAAGAGATGAACATGATGATCCATGGATGCAAAAACAAAGGGGTTGTCCTTCTTAACCATCAATGACAATTACAAGAATGTCCCTTCTACTCAAATAAACAATGATTGAACCAATAATATAATCTGTGTGAATAAACACCGAATATTAACAACATGAATCATTGAGTCCTTTCTTTAACTCTTCCCCATCCTCCAAAGTACAAGGAACAACCACCTCCTTATTCTTACATAAATTTCAAGCTTGATGACAGGAATCATGCAGTGATGGCATCCTTCTTTATTATATGAGGGTTGGTGTCAAGAAGAGCTTCCAGTGATCTGGCCTTCCTGTTCCTAACCCTCCCAGCTTCTTTTAACAACTCACCCAACCTTCTCTTTTCATCATCTACATCTGGGTTGGCAGTCCCAAGCTTCTCTTCCCTTATACCAACAACATATTCCAATATCTCAATGGCTTCATCTAATCTGCAAGAGCATTCATAAGAATAAATTGACCTAAGTTTCTACCGCTCGAGAACAACAACATGCGTATTATTTAAGAATAGAGAATATGAACTAGGCTGTGAATGATAAGAGTTTACACATAAGATAGCATATTACAATATATCTAACATCAGAGAAGTAAAACAGGAACTTACACAGATGAACTTTAGGAAAAGGAGGTGTAAGTTGCACAGCTAAGCAACAAAGTACAGATGTAAAAGCTTAGAAAAGAAAAGATAGCACCATTTAGCACACTTTAATAAGTATGAAAAAGTAGACTGGGGATCAATGGGAATAGAAAAATGACTAGCAGAGCCTTCATCATTAAACTTTATACAGGGCCTTGCTTTGCATGGCATGTGCACCGACATTATCATTCAGACAATCAAGTTTGTGTCAGCAAATTAATAAGTGATGATTATGATGACTTGATGTGTATAATAAATGTAATTAAGAATGTACTACAACCAAAGGCCACATACCTTCCCATTGCATCATATGTTCCAGCAAGATTGCTGTAGACTCCAAGAGTGTCTGGATGATACGGTCCATACTCATGCTCCAGAATTACCCGGGCTTCCTCAAAGAGATCAGCAGCTTCATTTATTGCATACCTCTGCACACAAGCTAATCCCATCTGGTTCAAAGCGATGCCGAAGAAAGCAGACTTCTTTTCCCCACAGGCCCGTAATTTTGAGACTGCATTCTTGAAAGAGGTATAAGACTCGGTGTAATTCCCTCTGATATAGTATAGGACCCCCATCTGTGCCTCAATTCCAGCGATTGTATTCTGCTGACCGGGAGCATTGTTATATATCTTCAAGGCCCTTTTTAGCAACTTCAGTGCTTCCTCATGCTCATTCATAGATTCATACAATGCAGAAACATCGGTGAGGCCACTAGCAATTTCCTCTGGTGTGGTTCCCGGGAGAGGCTTTCCATAGATTTTAAGGGCATTCTCACAGTAAGACCGGGATTCCTTGAGCTTCCCTATCTTAAGATACAAATCTGCAAGACGGACGAAGACAGAAGCAACAGTTGGATGGCTCTCCCCTTTGATGGACTTGAAAATGGTTGCTGCTTTTTGATATGCAAAGATGGCCTCATCGTACCGAGCCAAAGCTAAATAAGCATCTCCTATGCTGCAATCCACAGAGGCAACGTCTATTTCTTGGCCATTCGATGACATAGCCATGCTGGCTAAAACCAGATGCTCAAGAGCTGCCTCATGATTGCCCTTTGTATCACAAATAAGACCCATTAGCCTCCTGTCTGCTGTTTCATCCAGAGATGATGGAGCACCATTCTCTTTGTGTATGTCGAGGGCCATCTGACACAACTTCTCTGCCTCATCAAACTGCAGCGCTTGCACATGAGCTTCAGCAAGATACCGACAAGTTTCACCAACTCTTGCATCCATATCACCCAAAGTCCGCTTCTGAATTTCTAAGCCTTTGCTGTAACACTGCAAAGAACTCTCCACCTGCCCCAACATGGCAAAAGTATCACCCAATTGCATGTATCCAGAGAATTTAGCAAGAGCATGATCCTGCCCGTGTTCCAATACAGGAACGTCGATTGATTGCTCAAGAACAGGGATAGCCTGCCCATACTGTCCTAAGCTGCAATGTATTGCAGCCACAACATGCAAACTCATTACTAGATCCAAACTTGGTTTCCCGGCTGTCCGTTTTTCAAAAGATTTTACTGCTTTAAGTGCATACTTCAGGGCCCTCCGCGGATTATCCGAAATCAATTCCCTTGCATGCTTAAGCCAAAAGGCACCAAGATCTTTGTTCTCAAGTCCTGCTTCCAATGACTTCTCATTCCCATTCTGTAATTTATCTTCTCCGGGCGAAGAATTTTCCTGTTTCTTTACATGATTGATTCCTCTCTTGCTCACAATGCTATCAGCTTTTCCATGGGACACCTTGCTTTTTGGACTGGCTCTTGTGGAAGCATCAGATTCTAGCTGTGATCGATTGGCCCTATTTGACTTCTTTGAAGATATGGACGACTTGCTGGGAGATTGGATCTTGTTTCCTTTCTCAGACTTCAAACTTGATGACCCATTTCCAGCATCTACAACCACCACATTTGCACTGCCCTCTTCCTCATCTTCCATTATCTCCTCAACCTTCATGTCCCCACCGACAAGATGACGCAACTCCGAATCGATCCTTGATTCATCACCATCAGATCCATAGCTCTCATGTGAAGGTGACCCATCACCGGAGCTCTCGAGCTCACATACATTGTCATAAAGCTGTTCAATGGATGTATTCACACAACCCTCCACTGGTAGGCCAATGCCCTCACTTTGAGGACTCTGGGAGGATTTGGGTAAGGATAAATTCTCCTTCATATGAGAAGTTTCAGACTCATTCAATGCCTCATTCCCACCAACACCATCCACTATAATTCCAGGCATTGCTGGAACACTAAACTTTTCACAAGATTGATGAAGAGTTGATACTCAAAAGCCTGAAACAAACAACACTGCGAAGCATTTTATAGTGAAACAAGAAACCATCAAACTTTATATTTGGAAAAATGGAAATAGTTCTATAATTTAACCTAGAAAAATTAATCAAATCGAAAGACAAAAGTTCTCTCCCTCTCTCTTTCTTGGAACAAATGAAGAACCAAAACAACAAGAAGAATCTCCTTTTTGTAAATATTAATTCAACCCCCAAAACATAAAAAAAAATCCAGCCTTTTGATCTTCAAACAATAGCATGTACAGTACAAATGCAATCAATTACAATCACAAAATCCACATCTAAACCATCGAGAACCACCATATAAAAGAAACACACACAGGACCATCAAACCAATATAAGAAGAACAAGCAAAAACAAAAAAACTCCAATCGAAGAAGAAACAAATCAAATAACTCCATAGTTCAATCGAAACACTTGAATCCAAAAGCATTGAAAACATACAAAACGTTTCAACAAAGAGGAATGAATCGAAAGCTCGTACCTCTAGAACCCCGCCATTAGAGAGAAAGCTGCGAGCTTTTCCCTCCTCCGGAGACAAAGCGGATGAAAACAGAACTCTTTTTATATATCGAACAGAAGGCATTGGGAGGGAGAAGAAGGGCATATAAGTAAATTCACCTAACAAAGTGAGTCTAGTTTATTTAATAAATAATAAAATAATAAAATAATTAGTGTTTGGTGCCGAAGCAAAACTCGATGTGGACCTCGCTGCCACCAACTTTTCTATTTTTCCTTATTATATAATTTTACTTTGGCGATTTAGATCTGCACCAAAATGACAGTTTTACCCTTTCCACCATTAATGACTTGCCAACCGTCAGATTAGATCAACATCGCTCAACACGATGACATTAATGTGGTGTTTAGAAGAATGAGAAGAGCTAGTGGAATGACAGATGTAGCCCTGATGAGGGTCGAGGTGGAGATGGGTAATGAGGGCATAATTGGGATAGACGGTAGGGTGATGTGACAGTAAGCTACTAAGGGGACCAAACACACGGAGGAGGAGAAAATATAAAGCAGTGAGATGTCCCCAAGACAAAGTTTGGGACAAAATTAGCTGGCTTTTTCAATGTTTAGGTGCCGCTAATTTTAACTTTTCACACCCTTGGTTTCCAAGTAAATGCTTGATTAAGGTACATGACATGACATCCCCGCTATGTAAGTAATAATGTTTTCTATAATCATTAATTAAAAAAAATCACATGCACTGAAAAAAAATATATATATATATATAGTACACAGTAAAATGAAGATTATCATGAACACCTATTTAAGAGATTGTTAAAAAAAAAATTTGTCATGCAGTTCTAGATAAATGAAATTACTGGTTCTCTCAAAAGAAACTCACAATTAGACCCAATGAACAATATTAATGAATAATACCTACTTTCAAGTGTGCAGTATATAAACAATTCAAGTAACAACAATACATGAGATGAACTTTACATGACCAATGAACACTATTAAAAAAATGAAAGTGGCGAGGGTTGGGTTGATTAACTTTATACATGGTTTAGGAGAGAAGTGATTGATGATAAACCTAAAATATTGGCGGGAAGTCATAGTCAAGGAAGCCGAAACACACCAAAATTTCGATGCTTATCCGGAAAGTGAGCGACCTCCCATCCGCTGAGTGGTGGTTTGATTATTCATTGGACGGTCCGGATTCGATGTATTCATTGTAGCTTGGATAGAATATTTAAATCAAATAGTAAATCCCTTTTTATCAACTTATTATTATTATTATTATTTTGTACATCTTGTACAATCAAATCAACATTGAATTCATCTTAATAATTATTGAGGACGAAATGCAGGAATATTTCCGGACGTGGACTTATTAAGAAGTGGTGATGACGTGGGCAAGGCATTATTGATCAGCAAGCTTTTATTAGGGGAAGTAGCAGTGTGGTAACGGAAGAGTCTGGTGAACTCAACGCACTGCCTCATGATGGAGAGGGCGGTGAAGTTGGTGTCATAGTCATTCTTTATGGTGGTGGGGTGGTGTATGCTCAGGTTTGGGCTCGCTGTGTAGTTCTCTATGAAGTACACGCAGTCCGTCCTCGCTCTGAACGCCACCTCTCTTTGCAGCTCTTCCGTTTGTTTCATGTTCTTTAGCACTCTCTTGTGTGTTAACACCACCACCAAGTGAAGCCCTATATATGTATATATATGTATGTGTAAATTAATAATTATGAATTATTTTTTATTTGTAAAAAGACACATGAATATTGGTTTTAAGAAGCAAGTTCAAGCAAAGAAAGTGACACCAATTTAACATAAGTAATTATTAACAGGTAACTGATAAAACTTTCTTTCCAATTTCAATTACGTTGAAATTTGAATATTTCCAAAAAATTATTACTTTTGAATCCTTTCGGCCACCGAATTTGACAGTTTAATAAAAATACTATTTGATAGATATTTTTGCCACTTAAGCACGGGCAAAGTTGGAAATACAAAATGAAGTTTGAGGTGTTATGTTTTAATGTTTCTTATTATTTGTTGTACATTGTTATTTTTGGCTTATGATTTAAAAAAAAAAAAAAAAAAGAAAAAGTGAAGTTTGAGGGATTTAAAAAATAGAGACAATAAAAAGAGAAGTTTTGCAAAAAAACCTATAATAATGAACACTAATATTAATTAAAATTATTATTTTTTACTCAATAATTAAAATCTTATTATATATATATATATATACACCGTGATAAAGTAAATTAGATTTAGCTGAGTTGATTAATGAAAATTAAAAAATAAATAAATTAAAACGGGGGAGGGGCCCACACCTCGTTCGCGAACAACGCTAACAATATCAGTGAGTTTCTTCACCGCGATTGCCCGTTCCTTCAACGACCCCGAGCACCGGAACACCAGAATGACGCACTCCGGCGCAGGAGGTCCGGCGATGACCGTTTCCACGTCAGCACGAGTCATCCCTGCCGCATCCGGCAGCGGAGGCCCGTCAATGAGATCCACTGCCACCGGCTCCACCCCGGCTCCGCTGGGGTCAGCCATGAAGGCGCGGACGGTGCGCGAGGCTTGAGATACAGGCGCGGCTCCGGGTGGCGCGGTTTCAGCGCGGAGGAGGAGGACGGGGTCGGACTCGGAGGCTAGGGCACGGCAAGCGGTGTTGAGGAAGCTGCTCTTGCCTTGGGATCGGAAACCCATGATGAGAATGGACGGCGGGCGAGGGAGGAGGGGTTGGAGAGCTTCCCGAATCTGGCCGCGGAGAGCGGCGAGGAAGCCTTCACGGCGGATGCGGCGGATGAAGAGGAACGTGGCGGTGGCGGTGAGGGCGCTGGCGGTGAACCTGAGAAGAAGAGTCATTGGGATCTTGGGAAGCATGGCTTTCAAATTTCGGAATAAGTTTGGGGTTTAACGCAAATTTCAAAGCATGGCTTTCAATATGATACTATTAAATTAATAAACAATTAAATGAGGGGCCAAGGAATAGATATAGAATGTGGAGATTAAGGGAACAAGAAAGGATTTGGTTCTTCTCTTCATTCTTAGTACTAACTTTTTTTTTAATTATATAATTTTATTTTATTTTTTTAATTTCTTTTAGCAGTCTTTTTAATATAATTGAAAATTAAAAATTAAAAATATTCTTCTTCTTGAATAGGGAATAAAAATTAGAAAATATGAAGCGAAAATGCATTTAAACTTTTTGTTTTTTTTTTTTTGCATTTTGAATTTTATGTTTTAGGCCGCCCCTGCAACACATTCGATGTAGGAAAAGTTTAGTGTGGAAATTAATTTTTTAAAATAAACATTTTTGAGTTTCTTGGGAATGGAGGAATAGACTTTTGACTCCAAAAGCAATGAATAAGGAGTCTTTTCCTTTTAAATTAAGCAACTTACGTGGCGTTATAATCTTATTTAAATATTATTTAAATGAAATAAAGTTAATTAAGTTATTAATCATGTTATTTTTTATTTAAATTAATTATAAAGTTTTATTTATTTATTTTTTTTAAAAAATCAAAACTGGGACACCTATTCCACCTGGCAGTCATGCATGCAAGGCATCTTCCTTGCTGGAGATTTCACATGCAGATCACTTCCACCTCTAATTTCCCCCAAACACCCTTGACGTTATCTCAAAATCTCATTAGCTCAAACCTTGGTTCAATTGTGGTTCTGTTTATTATAAGGGTTAGTAATGTCATTTCATCTTCTTTCCATTCACTAAACCCGCTCTTTTCCGTCCTGGTCCACGATGCCGCCGCTATCGAAACGAAATCGATGGCGGCGCGCCGGCTCCGGGGATGCTCAGGCGGTGGTTGGAGGGTCCTCACCCTCACCATGGCGGCGGTGGCTACTGCCATAGTAGCCGTTCTCCGCCTGGTACTCTCCGCTCCGCTCCCGATTACCTCCCTCTCCGACTCCAATTTATCCCCCGTTCCCCGAGCCGCTCCCAACGCCTCCTTCGCCCTAGGGCTTTCTTCTCGTACGATTTACTCTGATCCCCCATTGAATTTCGCTTATGTTACTCCGGTGGCCTCACCACCGCCTGTTCTTGTTCCTCTGCCTTCTGGGGATGTGAATTCTGGCTCTGCGGAGTCAGAGGTGAAGTTTGATTCCAGTGATCAGAAGCCTCTGCTCGTGGAACCTAAGGTGAATGTTTGATTTCTCGATTCTTGATTTGCGGTTGAGTCAGTCCTTTTGAGGAGGAAATTTGATCACTTTTTTTCAATTTACTTGTTTAGGCTCCTGTTCAGTTGATGATGAAGGATCGAGAGCTTATATATGCGAAGGGGGAAATCGACCGAGCGCCTCTTGTTTCCGATGATCCTGAGCTCTATGCGCCGCTCTTTCGGAACCTGTCTGTCTTCAAGAGGTGATAAAGCTGAGATTTTTACGTATTCACTGTGATGTTAGTTGATGAGGATGTGAGATCCTTGCTATGAATATTGAGTTTTGCTTTGCTGGCGCTGTCCTGTTTCTAGAATTGATTGATGTTTCTCACCTTTTTCTTTTTTAAATTGTATATTCAATTGGTTGAATTTGATTCCGCAGTGACTTAGAAATTAATTTTGGGGCTGTTCGCTTGAAATTCTTTGATAAATTGGAAGGGGGATTGTTAGCTGAAACTATGGAGAATCTAGGGGTGGTTGAATTAAATCTCTGAAATGAAGAGATCTAAAGAATATCATGAGATGCGAAGCTTAGTTCTATCTTCTTTGTAAGCATTGGTACTTGAAAGTCGCTGAAAAAGGATGAGATTGATTTTATAATTCTAGCTATCCAACGATCACCTTTTTCTAATTGATGTTTGCCTTTTGTAGAGAGATGTTCTTTTTTAATGTTTAATCATGGCCTTTTGTTTTCAATTTCCCATCTTTCTTATTGTTTTATAAAGAGTATTTGTTTCAAAGCAACTGGCTGATTCACTTACCAGATGACAATAGGTCACTAACTTATAAGAAGTCATAGCTATATGAATTTTCTTAATCTTGAGTTAGTTCAGTTTCTGCAAGGTTTTGGACTTAACTTTGTGTTTCCATCAATTCTTTTATATTATTCTTCTAAATAATCTGAAATTGCTATTTTTTCAGGAGCTATGAACTGATGGAAAAAATACTTAAAGTTTACATCTACCAGGAAGGAACAAGACCTATTTTCCACCAACCTGATCTTAAAGGCATTTATGCTTCAGAGGGATGGTTTATGAAACTGATGGAGGGAAACAAGCATTTTGTGGTGAAGGATCCTCGCAAAGCTCACTTATTTTATCTGCCGTATGGTTCACGGCAGCTTGAGCTTGCTCTTTATGTGCCCGACTCGCATCGCATGAGACCACTGTCTCTCTTTCTGAAGAACTACGTGAATAAGATCGCGGCAAAATATCCTTTCTGGAATCGAACAAAAGGATCTGATCATTTTCTAGTTGCTTGTCATGATTGGGTGAGTACTTGGTACAGATAATTTCGCATAACATCTTATTGCTTAAAAACTACTTATAAAGCCTTTCAAGTCCTAAAACTGTGCATTAGTTCTCCATGTTCATTACTTGCTACTTCATATCTTTTGGTATCTTTCTTCTCTGCAGGGACCTTATACAACGAAAGAACACGATGAGCTTTGCAAGAACACCATTAAAGCCCTATGCAATGCAGATGTATCTGAAGGTATATTCATTCGAGGAAAGGATGTGTCCCTCCCAGAAACAAATATCAGAAATCCTAGGCGGCCGCTAAGAGATATTGGAGGGAATCCCGTCTCCCAGAGATCTATTCTTGCATTCTTTGCAGGTAATATGCATGGCAGGGTGAGGCCTGTCCTTCTCAAATATTGGGGAGGCAAAGATGAAGATATGAAAATTTACGGTCCACTCCCAAACAGGGTGGCTAAAAAGATGTCTTATGCTCAACACATGAAGTCAAGCAAGTTCTGCATTTGCCCTATGGGCTTTGAAGTGAACAGCCCGAGAATTGTTGAGGCAATCTATTATGAATGTGTTCCAGTGATAATAGCCGATCATTTTGTTCCTCCTTTTGATGAAGTGCTGGATTGGAACGCGTTCTCTGTGATTGTAGCCGAGAATGATATACCAAATTTGAAGGACATACTGTTGGCAATTCCTCTCAGAAAATATATTTCCATGCAGACAAATGTAAAGAGATTGCAGAAACACTTTCTGTGGCATGCCAAGCCAGCGAAGTATGACCTCTTCCACATGACTCTTCACTCCATATGGTTTAATCGGTTGAACCACATGCAAGCTACGCAAACAGATGCTTGATCCTTTCTGCTACTTTTCCATCAAACACTAAACCACTTTCAAAGCTGTGTTTATATGGCATTGCCGTCGTCTTCAGCATCGACGGAACTAATTCTTGCTGATGCAAATACAGACCACAGGACAGGTATGAGGGGATACTTTTTTTTTTTCTTATTTTTTTTCCTTGCAGTGACTTCTTCATAGCTGACATCCATGTAAATCTGTTCTTGTAGATGAAAAATAGATGAGTCATTCTCAGCACTTAAGTATTTTTAGTTGTAGAAAAAAAAAAACCATTTCTTCTGTATTTGGAGACAAGGTCAAACTAGACATTTCATCAACAATAATCCTTACTTCTCTGATATTTTTGCGAACATTTCTGTAAGTCCTTATAATTAAAACAATAGAAAATTTTTCTAATCCAGGCATTAGAGAATGAAGGCTTTTTTCCATTGTGACCAGAGAACAAATAGAACAAATAGCAGATAGTAACCGTCCGAATTCTTTCGTTCTGGACAAGTTTTTATCTGGAGTTGTGTAAAGATTTGTACAAAATGCTTATTTAAAGAAAATTTGAGATCTGTATCTACAAATTCTTCGTCTAATCAGTGTCTAATCAGTAGCGTTCAATGATAGATTCTTCCAGAGAATCAACATCAAGATTTCCAGAGATACCATATCAACTGGCATTAGAAACACAATCTAGCATAAAGTATGTGCTGTGCTAATAATAAGAAAACCGAGGATCAAAAAAATAAATGAAATATGATTTTATACAGGATCTTCTTCAAAATAAAATAAGCATAGCATACAATTCATCGTCCACGGCATGGCGTGAGACTCTGGTAATAATAAGATAAAAACAAGGATCCAAACAATAGATGAGATAGGGATCACATACAACATTTTCTTTATAATATCAACACCAACAAAATCAGAAAAATATATAATGGGCAACATTGGATGTACAACAGGCTGAGCTAAATTCTCCGTCCAAAGAGATTGTACGCAGAAAGAAGAGAACTCATGGCGAAAACCAGGAAGGCCAAGAAGGAGACTGCAGCTGAGCCCCTGGCCATGCTTGGGAATGGGTCATTTCCCCAATACTCAACCCATTCATCAGTGCGTGTTGTTGCTGCTGATGATGCAGATATTAGTAGGTACGCCAGTATCTGCAAGCACTGATAACTGTCATTTATGGGCACATCAAATACGAAACATTATATTTAGCATAGAAAGTTGAAAGATGAGTTTTGAACTGGAACTTCCTTTCATACAACCTTTCCTTTGCTAATGTTAAGTCACAGACTCACCACGTCTCTATTCCATGGTTTGATGAGAATGACAACAAATGAAGTAATATTGTTTCTCTCTAAAAATTAATTATAATGTGTTTATAATTTCAAGTAATACGAAGGAAAAATATTGCAAGAGTAAGGAGAGAACAAAGTAACAGCAGATGGAGGAATAAGCAACGGATGTTTCCTCTTGCTATTGACTTTCTAAATTCATTTGGTAATGAAAAGATGCCTTTTTCTAATTCATGCTTGTAATTGATCATAGATTCAGTAATTTGTCATAATCAATGGATAGAAAATCAGGAAGATTATGCAATATAATCCAAGTAATTATTTGATATTGACAAGCTTCTATGCAGGCTAAACAAGACCTAACAAGTGAAAACTACAAATTTTTGAGTAACATAAGGTCAACTCTTTGAAACTCCAGGTGGAGCTTTACCTGATCCATGGCGAAGTTGAAAATTGTTCCTACGTCAGGACGAAAGAGGTGCTTCCCCTCCACGCATGCCTGGAATAGTGCATACAAGAATCCAAGCACATTCACAGTGATTGAATACCTAACACACACACACACACACACACACACACACGCACAAAAGACAGAACAGGGCTGTAAATTTCAATCACATTATGAATTTCTGATTCAACAATCAATTGATCAATTCCACAAATAAATAAAATTAACCACATAAGTGAAGGTAAATAATCGTTAGGAACTGGCAAATTTCTTTTTAAAGATTGTGAACTCTACATTTTAGCCCACTTTGGCCCTAGCCCCTAACATGTTCTTTCGTCAATTGTAGTTTCATGCTGAGTTGGCATTCCACGGGGAGCAACAACCCATATATCGCTCATGTAAAGATATATTTATCATTTAAACTCAATATACTCCTAATTACCCATTTGACTTTATCAGTGATTAGAAAAATGAATGATGATCTTCCTTTACATTTGATGCCATGTAAATTTGTCACATAGCGCCACATCTTATGTCAACTCAGGAAAAGAAGACTAGCTAACAAAAACTTATGCTTCTGTTGTGAATCAGAAATATATGATTCAATTGGTACTAATTAAATTTTCAAAGCCACAAACGAATTGAAGTTTGAAGTACAAAATTATAAAAGAAATTTATGTATGCGTACATTTCATTAAAAAAAATACCGCCTGTTTGAATTAGAAATTTGGGGTAGTCCAACACAAAGATAAGCAAACTAATCTCTAATGAGACTGGCTACAGTCATAGCAAAAGCATCACTTTGAGATTGCGAGGACCTATAAGTAACAAGGCCAATACACACACACATACACATGTACGTGTATGTTATTCCCTAGATCATGATTCCGAAAGCATTGAAATAATGAAGCCATTTCCACATCAATATCCAAAAAAACACATATGCATACAGGGATAGATAATTAAGGAGTAAAACTAAAAAGATAAATACATAGATAGTAGCAAAAGGCCTAAAATTTAAATTTTTGCAATTATATAATTCCTAAATTAAAAGAGTTTCCCAGGCGTTGCCTTAGTAAATTAATTCCTATTTTGAGACTCACTAACGTGAAAAAGTTTAGAAGCGTAGTAAATTATTTGTCCCAGTCGTTAGATGGAAGCGGAAAAGATGCATCGAGATTCGTTACCTGTACTCCCTGTATTTGTCGTAGGAGTCCTCGGCCCAACCTTTGTTCCGAGCCGCGGCCATCACCGAGAACGAGATCAAGCACAGCGCCGCCGCCAACAGGCGCAGAGCCAGCGTCCCTTGACGCACCGCCGTCGCCACTGATTCCCTCCTCATGAACACTGCTCGGTCCTTCGTTCCCCCGTTGCCACCCACCTTCTCTGCCGTTGCCGCCGTTCCACTCCACGTAGAGAAACTCGCCACCGAAGTCGCCGGAGCGAAACCCTGATTCTCCCTCCCGTTGTGCGGCTGTGACATAGCGGAGTCCACCGTCCCCAATCGCAGTGGCGACTTCGGGTGCTCTGGGTCCCGGATTGCCAATCGCAACGTTGGATTTATCGTGCTACCTATCTGATTTTCCAACTCCTCCTCCGCCGCCACCGTCGTTACCAACCGTGGCGGAGATTGCTGATGCTCCGAGCTCCGGATTGGCGATCGTGATGGCGAATTCACCGTTCGAATGCTCCGGTTTTCCGACTCCGTCTTCGCCGCCGTTGCTACCACCAATCCTAGTGGAGACTTAAGCTGCGCCGAGTTCCGGGCAGGCGATTGCGAAGGCGAATTCATCGTGCGATCTCTCCGATTCTCCGATTCCTCCAGTGCTGCTCGTGTGGGAGATTGCGGTCGGGGTGGGTGCTCCGGAACCCCGATCACCGATCTAGCTAGCGAATTCTTCATGTTATGCCTCCGATTTGGGGCAAAATCAAGCAAAAGCTCAATAGAAATGGAGACGGAGACGAAGACGAAGACAAAGATGAGCAAGCGAACGCCACTGAGATATATAGACTTCGCTTTTCATTCGTTTATTTAATCTCCAAGCAAAGGGACTGGGAAAAAGGTCGAAGGGAAAACGTGCGGTTCGATGAAACGATGAATACAGATCTCGAGGCAATCTCGCGGTGGATGCTTGATCGCCTCATCTTGCATATACTGTAGTCTATAGCATGAAGCAAGAACAAAATAAATATGAAATTCGATTCCCCCACAAAGTTTGTCACATTAATTAAGGAATCATTTCATCTTTAAGATTCTTATGATTCATCTCAAATCAATCAACAAACAGAGTAAATCCAAAAGCAAATAGATGGAATGTTATTGCAACTGATTGACATTACTTCATCGTTATGGTGGTCCATTCATAGACTCCAAAACTCTTTTCTGAGTTTACATACATTGCCTGCCTGAAAACATACAGAGCTCAAACATACTGACAACTCGAAAAGAGTATAAAACTGGAAAATGTTAAGTATCATCATACTCTCATGTACATAATCATCAAGGGAAAATTGATTTTTGTAGAAAAATAATATATGCATTCTCGGCCTCCTCTGCATCGGAAAAAAATCCGTGGAGAACTTGATGAGATTAGTCAGGGAGCCTCAATCGGTCGAACAGCACTAAGAAGCTATGCTCAGGGACGACGTAAAGAAAGCCCAGCTCCATGCCCCGGATATATGGTCCCAAACCCTGCAGAGGTAACTGTGACTTTTCTCAAACAAATGCTAGAACGTCTTGGATTTGGCTATTGAATGTACAAGAACCTTTCCTGTGAAAGAGGAATGAATTTCCAAAATACAATATCATGGTCGCACAGTAATTTTACCTTGCCATTCAGTTGGAGAAGTTGTCCTTCAACCCATTGTGGATTCTTGAATCCAGGCTCTGCTATTCTTCCTTGACCATTGTAACTTGCTACCTACATATATAACACAGACAGAAGATGATGTGCCGGAGAAATCAAGTATCATATAAATGAACAAATTCAAGTGCTGGATTGATTGTTAGATCAAAAGTTTGATATAGAAATGGGCATTTCATATGCCTGTCAATAATTATTAGGAAGTATCATGATTTAAGCAAGAGAAGAGTGGCATCGAGAAAAAAGGAAAGAACAATTACCACACCAAGCTCATCAGGAAACATTCCCCTAGAAAGGCTGCTCCCTTTTCCAATTTTGGCACGAAAAGTAACCTGAATATGAAAGTCAGTACACAGCAAACTTAAAACTAATGCATGAAAATAAAGTGTGGCACCAAACTACTACCACAAACCTGCCCAGCTGGAACATTTAAATCCCCAGTTAACTTTACTGCTTCAACATACTCAAAAAATTCAACATCTGATCCATCACTTGCTTCATCTGTGTCATTCCAGTGGCCAAATTTGCGTCTCAACTGTACCACCTCAATGCCGTAGGGACCAAAAGATCCGACATATAAACCTGCATTTCAGGTCAGTTCAAGAGATTATGAACCAGAATTCTACAACAAAATACGAGCCTTCTATAACACCTTACCATCAAAAGGATCCAAGCTGTCGTTATCAGTGGTGATCCGATTAAAGATAGTAGTCCTAGGCAGTTTGTTTCTTCTCTGTGCTTGGCTGACTGCAAGCTTAACCACCTCTCGGAGATCTCTAGAAACCTAAAATGATTGATAAATAATGACTAATCCATAATGTTATCTATAAACTTCAATTTAACATAAAAATATTTCTCGAGATGCAGCCTTTATATGACAAATGCATACATTGTTGGCAACATCATCACATGTCATTTCATGAAATAATGTAGAAAACTTCTTAACCATAAGGGATCAAATCCTCCATGTGCTAATGACTAGGTAGACCCCAACATCAAAGTCAAAATCAATCAGCATACATGGCTACCTTTTCTGGTATCTCTGATTTTCAATAGATAAAGGAACTAGTTTAGTCCAAAAAGTTGCCAAGCAAGGCCTCATATATTTATTCATTTGATTTGAAGTCTAAAAAAAGATTGATTTATGATGGCAGTGAAATACATTGTCCATTCTTCTGAAGAATCTATAAAGCCGACTAAAAAAGAAACAAAATCACAACCTATAATAATGAAATAAAGGTTTGAAATTAAAAACCTTGGAAGAAACTTTGTCAGCACTCAGAAGTCCTTTAGCGACATCAGGAGGCATAAGGTCAGAAGCTGCTTGGGCAGCAATTGCAGCAATTTTGATTTTGGCAGATCTTCTTTCCCCAGCATCTGAATTACTGCTTCTGCCTGGAATGTGCAGCGTGAATGAATCCTTCTCCATATCATTTATTTTTGCAGGAAGACGAATATAGGATTTTGACAAGAAATCCTCTTTGTTATGAAGCACTCCACCAATAATAACCTTCATGGCTGTACTTCTGTTTTCTTCATTGGAACCAGTATCTTCACCAGCTGGATTTTCTCGTTGGAAATCGTCCAAGCTACTGACCTCATCCTCAGAAACCTCAGGAGAAACATTCTTCACAACATCTTCTTGCATTAACTGCTCCAAAGTATCTGCATTCACTTTAACATCCTCTGAACCAGCCACATTGACTTTAACCTTGAACCCAGGAATTCTTTCCTTGAAAAAATCAATAACACTCATTAAACCTTCTTCATTAGCATCCTTAACCTTAACATCAGCATCGCTCTTTTCCGTTGTGTCCTGCGGTTTATCATCATTGCTATTTTTCTCTACTGCACCTTCATTGACCAAATTGCTTTCTGGAGGCGAGCTTTTAGACTCAGCCATTGGTGAGCCATCAGCAGTACCTGATGCCAATGTTGAAACCATCGAATTCCCTTTCACCGACTGCATGTATACGACCTGTAGAAAAGATGCAGATTAGTAATTTCTTTTTAACATCAGCTTGCAATCAGGTAGCAAGCTTTGAATCATACCTGCGTTATGTATGATCCATCATCATCTTTAACAAGAAAGATTTCAAACAATGGAGTCCCTGGAGATCCGGTAACCAGTTGTCTGAAATGCAGCAAGAGTATGATTCATAAAATATTCACAGCTGGTAAAGCAACTAGGCAAAAAATTTCATTGTTCTTAATGTAACCTCGGATAGTAACTCCTGGCAACAAATCTTCCCAGAGCTGGAGCTATTCTCACTATTCGACCAAACGGATCATCTGAATCCACTGACCAACCCACCCACCATCCTACCTAAAAATTCACAACTCTAACATAAATATTATCTATAATGCACCATATAATAGCATTCCAAATAGAGAAGGGCAAAGCTATATCAATTAGCTCTTCTTCTAGCTTGTAAAGACCTACCAAACCAGTCCCTGCAATCCTACATAATCTTGATGCATCATGGTACCGCTCTTCTTCAATAGCATTCTGCAAAATTTTCAAGAAAAAAAAAAATCAAAACTAAAACCCTTACTTTAAAGATTGAAAATTTAGTGATTGAACCAATCAACCCACGTTCAATTCAGACATAACTTCAGCTACCACATCCTTTGAAGTAGCTTCCGCTAAAGCTCTCTTCAATTTAGCAGCTTCCAAAAAATCCTCTTTCTCAATTGCATCTTCGAGTTGAAACTGATAAAAATGGTGATTTTTCTTACAAATATAAGGATTGCATCATAAATTTCAGAAAAACCCACAAGAAAAGAATAGTCATGAAAAAATCCACAAAACGAGAGCAAACCCCTAGAGGTCAGAGATCGAGAGGAGGAATTCGAGGAGACTGGTAACCTTGAGAACGGAAGAGAAGTTCTCCGCCTGGTCCGTCTCGGAGAAATGGCGGCTCCATCGATTCCAATCCCAATCGGAGCAGCCATTGGCGGCGGTGGAGGAGGATGAGGATGAGGATGAGCAGCGGCAGAGCAGAGATAGAGGATGCTTGTAGGTCCTTGAGATACTCCTGCGGAACAACGTACCGGAGAAGGTCAGATGGGAGGAGATGAACGGCCGGGATTGAAGGATCGGCGCCGGCGGGGAGGTACGGGCGCCGCACGCCCGCTGCAGTGCCATTTCGCGTTGCCGCTTGACTCTCTGAGGACTGGATAGAGTTCGGGGGAAGGCTCGAAGTTAACGGAGCATGTATTTTTGGATCTGCTGTTTGGGTCATTGTATTCAAATTGGTAGTGGCCCTGTTACCGAATGCCACGTTGCTATGTTTGGATTTCTTTTTTTTTTATACCCCTGAAAATTTGGATATTCACATGTATATTAAATATGATGTAATTCTGGTTTAGTAGCAGTGATGCGTGTTTTCTTCTGATGTTGTATTTTGTTTTTGTAGTCTCATTTTCTCTTTTGATGAAGCAGTGGTATATTCACATTTATTAAAAAAAAAATGGTAGAATACTCTAATTGGTCCTTTTATTTGTCACAATTTGTCTTTTTAGTCCTTTTACTTTAATTTGACCCCGATTAGTCCCTCTACTGTCAATTTGAGGCAAATCAAGTCCAACAGCTGACCGACGTTAGGCTGTCCGTCTGAGGTTGCTGATGTGGCTTTATAATGGATTGGTAGAATACCCTAATTGGTCCCTTTACGTGTCACAATCTACCCTAAGTAGTCCCTTTATTTGTCACAATATGCCATTTTAGTCCATTTACTTTAATTTGGCCCCGATTAGTCCCTCCATTATGAAACCACGTTAGCAAACTCAGACGGACAAACTAACGTCGGTTAGCTGTTGGACTTGATTTATCTCAAATTGACAGTAGAGGGACTAATCGTGGCCAAATTAAAATAAAAGGACTAAA
Organism: Dioscorea dumetorum; assembly: GCA_902712375.1. NCBI lineage: Eukaryota > Viridiplantae > Streptophyta > Magnoliopsida > Dioscoreales > Dioscoreaceae > Dioscorea > Dioscorea dumetorum. The sequence continues at coordinate 49,446 of CACTHL010000121.1, read as the reverse complement.
ATGGCACATTGTGACAAATAAAAGGACCAATTATGGTATTCCACCAAAAAAAATTGATGTTGTATATACTACTTATTAGTTTGCATTCATAACTCATTCCATTCCTTGTATATCATTAAAATATATATACTATAAATTATATAAATATATAATGAAAAATAAGTTTTTTTATTTAAATTCCTCAAACTAAATGTATTGAATACAAATACTTTCAATTTTTGTTTAGTAGTAGAATTTTGAGAATTTAAATATAATGAATAAAATGAGTTAGGTGTATCACTTAATGTGTAATACTATATTTTATTGCTAATAAATTACATTTTAAAAGATACACACAGTGCTATTTGGCCACTCCCACCAGAGAGAGAAGTGGCATTTTATTCACTTTACATATCAAATATAGATGGATTGATTTTTCACCTGTGGCTTGTTTGTAATTATCAAATAAAAAAATATATGGTATTTGATTTTCATTTTATTAAGGATATGATAGTGTAAAAAAATATTATAACAACAAACAAGTGGTAGGATAGTTAATTTTCATGCAAAAAAAAAAAGATCAGGGTTTAATTTTTTTCCAAAATATTGTTGAAGATGTAAGGATTGTGTTGTGCTTTGTTTACACCGTAATAATAATAATAATAATAATAATAATAATAATAATAATAAATAGAATAATAAAATATTAAGAAACCATGGACCCATCTATTTGGTAATTTGCTTCCATACCAAATTATTGAAAGTAATTGATGTCTTTTTAGTGTCATTAATGATGTTGGAGGTTTTTGTTTTTAATTCCTTTAATGGAATGGAATTCGTATATTAGCATAATTATAAAATTGAACATTTTTCAATTTGGGGTTTTATGATATTATTATTGGTTGGAATATATATAATGAAAACAAAAACTCACGTCCTTTTTTGAATACAAACAAATCTATCCATTAAATTAAAAAAAAATCAAGTTTTTTAAATGAGAATAAATATGATAATACAATTTGATCCACGGATATCAATAGTAGTAGTAATAATAAATATTACTTTATTCGCATATTACACTTTTGTGTTTAAATTAGGGTGTGTTTGATTGCTTAAATTTTCCATGGGTCATTTTCCACAAAAAAATGTTGTTTGATTCCCTAAATTTTCCATGGAAAATTTTTCCATAGAGGTGGTCACGTGACCCTATTTTCCCTCAAAACAAGGGAAAATTTTTCCTACCTCAACCCTAGGAAAAATTTTCCATGGAAAATAGAGGGGGTTTTTTAAAAAATTAAAGAGCTAGGATTTTTAATTAATTTAGGGGGTGATATGCAAATTGCAAACTAGATCTTCAAGGTTTGCTTCTTTTTTTTTTTTTCTTTTTATCAATTCTTTCCCAATTTCTTGATAATTTTTCATCTTCTTCACTGTCCATGGATGAGTTTATGTTTGCGAGTTATTGATTTCACCTTAACCCTCGTTTTTTTGTTTTTAGGGTTTCAATAGGAAAAGAAAGAGATCGAAAAAAATTTGAATTAATTTTGAGATTGAATTCTTGTGTACACAAAAAATATCTATTACAAAATCTTAAACAATGATTTATTGGGATTAAATAGCATTTTAGGTAGGCAAAAATATTTTCATGGAGAAAATTTTTCATGGAAAATATGACATTTTCCATGGAAAATTGATACAATCAAACAACAAATGTGGCTTTTTCCATAAAAAATGTTATATTTTCCATGGAAAATACAAGCAATCAAACAACAAAATCAAAATTTTTCATGAAATTTGTTTGATTTTCCTTTAGAAAATAATGCCAATCAAACGTGTATTTGTTCGTTTTCCATGGAAAAATTTTATTTTTCACCCATTTTCCATGTTGCCAATCAAAAGCGACTTTTAGTGTTTTTATTAAAATTATTTAAGATCATGGTAAGAATTCCATCAACAAATTTTTTTATCAGATGCTGGCGTTATTACATATTTAATATTACCTGAAAAATTTATATATGGTAGGAAAGTCTAAGTCACTATTTACATGGCAGCTTAATATCACATCAACATAAAAAAATAAAAAGAAATTGATGTGATGTCTCATCATCATTGAAACAACAATTATTTTAATATAATTTCTTAAACTTTTACCGATAACTAATTCTAAGATAAAATATAATTCACAATTAAATTTTATCTGCATCCAATTTTTTTTTTTTTTATGATGTTTATGTTTTTATTAATAAGAAGGATTAAAACTCAACTCAAATAAAATGAAAACAGCAATTGATAATTTTTTTAATTAATAGTAAAAAAACCAAAATACACTCATAAACAAAAGTTCACAAAACAATGTTACATTTTAACTTATTAAAAATATTATTTTTTATTTATTTATAAAATAGTAATAATAATAATAATAAACGGCTGCGATCTCTCACTTTTTTCACTCGCATCTAGATAGAGCCACCTCACCCACCATCCATCCAGTCTCAGACGAAATCAACGGCTGCGATCTCTCACTTTTGTATGCCAAAAAAAGCAAAAGCCGCCTTCAATAATCCTACGTGGGAACATCACAGACTAGTATCTACTTCCACACTCAATACGCGCCACGTATGATGTATCAAAAAGAATGATCCACGTGTAGAATAACAAGTGGAATTTTAAGATCCATTTTACAATTAACAATGCAATTGATGCTTAGCCACCGAGCCCGGAGATCTTGCACGAGTTTTCTTGCTCTATCCTTGACCGAATGCCACGTGTCCATTTTCGGCTTGTATTTGCTGCTATTTATGTCCACTCATCTCTGGCCACTCATTTCACACTTCCATTCCTACGTCTCTCTCTCGGTGATCGACAATGGCGATGCGAAGGGCTGCGCAGCAAGCTATCCAAGCACTCGGATCCAGTGTCTCTCAATCGAGGCAGCTTCATGTAATCCCTTCCTCGTTCCTTGTCTGTCAATTGGTTTAAAGATTCTAGTATTTTTGGTTTTCTTTTTTTTTATAATTCTGATGATTTGGTTTGATTTAATTTGTTTGTTGCTGAAGTTCTGATGAATTTTAAGTTGTTTGATGCTATTTTAATTGGTTCCTAGTTTCTGATATATAGACGAATTATTTTTCGGATGCTCGTTGTTGAGATTCTTCATAAAAGTGTCTTCTTTGGCGCTCGATGCAGTTTCTGATTCTGGACCTAGATTTATTTACACTTTTTTTCATGATATTTTTCATTGATTTATGTGGATAATAGTGAAAACTTCTATGTCTTTGATTAGAGTTCTGTTTGATTAATTTCAGCCATGTTCCTAGTCTTTCAGTCGGTTCAAAGATTCAGTTGTTTGCTGCCTTTTAGTTGGTTCGTCGTTTCTGATTTTAGATTGTGAGATTTTTCAAAAAAGTTTCTCCTTTGGTGATTGTGATGGGTTGCTCATCCCCATTTAGTTTCTTATTTCTGAGACTTTTCATTGTTTTTATTTTCTAGTAGGTGGTGGTCTTTTCTCTGCGTATATATAGCGAGAAGCTGTATTTCTTTGACTAGAGTTCAGTTTGGTTACTCTTTAACCATTCTTTAGGTGTCTTTTGTTTATCATGTGAAGGTTTAGTGACTGTCTCCCTGATTTTATCCTAAGCAGGCAACTCCTGGAAGCAAGAAAATTGTTGGGGTGTTCTACAAGGCTAGGGAATACTCTGAGAAAAATCCCAACTTTGTTGGGTGTGTGGAAAGAGGATTAGGCATTGGGGAGTGGTTGGAATCTCAAGGTCACCAGTACATTGTCACCGATGACAAAGAAGGCCCCCACTGTGGTTTGTTTTGTTCTACTCTTTTTCAGTTCTTGTCTTTATTTGACATGCCAATTCTATTATGCTCAATCATCAACAACATGAACAGTAAAACTATTTGAGATGTTGTTGGACAGTAGCAAAGAAAAAGTTAGTGTTCTCAGAAATGCGAGTGTCTCACTGTATGTTGCATTACAATCATATGTTGTTTTCTTACTTTGACTCTCATAAACAAATTCTATCCCCACCAGCCAGGTAGTCTTCAATTCATTTACCTCATTCTCATGATTCTTAAATTCTCTTGAGTTTCTTTTGATGCTTATATGTTATGTATATATTAATAAGTGGCTGTGCTTGGTGTGTCTGTGCTAATATATCTCTCCTTCATTGCTCAGAACTCGAGAAGCACATTCCTGATATGCATGTTCTGATAACCACCCCCTTCCATCCTGCCTATGTGACGGCAGAGAGGATTAAGAAAGCCAAGAACTTGCAACTTCTTCTGACTGCTGGGATTGGCTCAGACCATATTGATCTGAAAGCGGCTGCTGATGCTGGGCTGACAGTTGCTGAAGTCACAGGAAGCAATGTGGTTTCCGTTGCAGAAGACGAACTCATGAGAATTCTCATTCTTGTCCGAAACTTTTTACCTGGTCATCACCAGGTAATCAGGGGTGAGTGGGATGTTGCAGCTATTTCCTACAGGGCTTATGATCTTGAGGGCAAGACTGTTGGTACCATTGGTGCTGGTCGCATTGGAAAGCTTTTGCTTCAGCGTCTGAAACCCTTCAACTGCAATCTTCTTTACCATGATCGGCTCAAGATGGATGCAGAACTGGAACAACAAATCGGAGCCAAATTTGAGGAAGATCTTGATGCCATGCTTCCAAAATGTGATATAATTGTTGTCAACATGCCGCTTACTGAGAAAACAAAGTATATTTCTCTCTAACAACTTGAATTCCTCTCTTATTATGTAGTAAATACTTTTATCATGTCTTTGAATTTGTTTTAATTGATCTTATATGGGTATAAATATTCTTACTAACCTTTATTTGACATTCAATTTACTATATATCAACAAAAGGATGAATTATATTAAAAAAAATTACCTGTTGTAGTAGCTTTAACCAGGTAAGAATTATTAGAATCCTGATTGAAATGATTCGAGAAGTATCTCCTTTCTTATGTTCAGACTTAAGGATGAATTATATTAAAAAAAATTACCTGTTCTAGTAGCTTTAACCAGGTGAGAATTATTAGAATCCTGATTGAAATGATTCGAGAAGTATCTCCTTTCTTATGTTCAGACTTAGAGCTCTTTATCAATTTTGATGATCAAAGTTCGAAACTTGACTGTTTTTCGAATGATTTTTCTCAGAGATTCTAGACCTTGAAGACTTGGGTAGAACTGGTTGACGTACTTAAGTTATCTGATAGACTAAGAAAAATTTCACCGTTATAGCCTGAATTGGAGATCTAAAATGTTATTGAAAGCATCCAAAACAGTTCTTGCCTTTTACTGCCAACTAGTTTCTGGTATGGCACTCTCAGCATTTTAGGTGTTTCCTGAGTTGAGGGATCAATTTACTTAAAAATATCTTTACTTCCCATTGAATAATAATGTGTTATGCTTCTAACTCTATATTTTTATGTTGTACAGGGGCCTGTTCAACAAAGAAAGGATTGCAAAGTGTAAGAAGGGAGTTCTCATTGTGAACAATGCTCGAGGAGCAATCATGGATACCCAAGCAGTTGCAGATGCATGTGCCAGTGGACATATTGCAGGTGCACAGATATTCAAAACCACCATTTTCATTTATGGATTTGCTTGTTCCAGGGACTCAGCTCTGAGTTTTTCATTTACTGACATTTAGGCCTGTCTCTTCACCTATTTTCCAAAGCTTGCCGTCACCAATCTATGTTTTTGTTGGATATAGGATAAAATCAAGTATTCAATGTTTTGACATTGTCAAACATATTCATTTTGCAACGGTGCACATTAACTGTTTTTCTACGTTCATGTATTCAGGTTACAGTGGTGATGTCTGGAATCCACAACCAGCTCCAAAGGATCATCCATGGCGATACATGCCCAACCAAGCCATGACACCTCATATCTCTGGGACTACCATTGATGGCCAAGTAAAGCCCTTTGTACTCATTTCATCCTTTTTTTTTTTGTCACCTTTCAATGTTTCTGATATTAATCAATTTTAACTGGAATAATCTCTGAATGCAGCTTCGATATGCTGCCGGAGTTAAGGACATGCTTGATAGGTACTTCAAAGGAGAGGCCTTCCCTTCTCAGAATTACATTGTCAAGGAGGGTAAACTGGCCAGTCAGTATCAGTGAATATTGGAGATTCAGAGATGTTTCTTCTTTGAAGATGTTCTCATGAGTACAAAATAAATTTCAACAATAATCTGGTGATCAGGAGGTCATTCCTCTGATAAAGTTGTTCATCAGTTTATGTAGGAGCTGTCTGTAATATCTGGCTTTTATGCATCAATATAAGTTATTGTGCCATCTTTTTTATGATGACTAAAACTTCAGAGTCCATATTTATTTTTATTTGAAGAGTTAAATCTTATAGACATTGTGAGGTCAGTAATTAAGGAGATAACTTCATTCTCTATCAATGTTCCAAAACTCATGCTTGGATGAGTCAAACTCCAATCTCATATTAGAATCAAGGGGTTTAACTGCTTAGTTATTGCTACAATGATATATATATATATATATATTTTATGAGAACAACAAATATTATATACATTAGCAGCAGAAGATTAATTGTTTAGTCAACATATTTTTAATTATGGATGAGAGGTATGGATTCTAAAAGTTTTCCCTCCTTTTTCACATAGGGTTTAGAATATATCATGCTTAAATGAGCTGTCGAAATAAAGCCCATTATTGGCGAGAATATTTTTTTATAGTTTTTGGAAATATTTTTGAATACTATTTATTTTAAAAAAAACAACTGTTGTTGAGGTTTTGCAAGGCGAGTCGGATGGAATCTTTGAAGAATATATCCGACCCGCTAAGCTGGGCCGGCAGAAAGATCCGACCCGCTAAGCTGGGTCGATGGTAAACTATTTCGCAAGGGCTTCATTGCTCAAAGAGGCGTTTTGAGGTTTTGCAACTCGGAAGCGAAAGAATGGCAGCTCTCGGTGTCGCTCGAAGAGCTCTCCGCGTTTCTCCATCCCCTTCGCTGTTTTCCAATCGATGCTTCAATGCCTCTTCTTCTTCTTCGGTTCCGACCTTTGCTCGGATCTCTCGTCGCAGGCTTCCTCTCAATATCGCGAGGTATAAGGCCTTTTCTTCCATTTTCCACTTTGTTTTATCTTGCCTTCTCTTTTTATGCATTTTTTATACTGCTTTTGTTGTTTTAATCTCTATAGCTTCAAGATCGCGAGGTATAAGCCTTTTTCCCCATTTTTCCCACTTTGTTTTCCTCTCCTTCTCTCTTTATGCATTTTTGATACTGCTTTTGTTGTTTTAATCTCTATAGCTTCGAGAGCTTTACCATTTAGTAATATTGATGTTGTTTTGAAGTAGAAAAGTAAAAAAATTGCTTCTAGTGTGTGGGATTTTACTTATGTTTTTACTGTCCTTTTAGATGTTCATTTTGTTACCATTTTCTTAGTCATTCTGCTCTATTGGGCCTTTTAGGCTTCCGGTGGAGTTGGCTTGTGCTCAGTCATTGATGCCATACCATAGCGCCACTGCTTCTGCCCTGCTTAATTCAATGCTCTCCTCAAAGTCTGGGAACTGGGGTTGGCTTTCAGAAGGTAATGGTTCATTTTTCTTCTTTTTTTTGAGACTCATTGTTTGAAATTTAAATCGCTGCACTTTTTCAAGATGTGTATGTTCCAGCTGGTACGGTCGTATGGCCAATGAACTTTACTTTTATTTGCTTGATTGTTCTTTGATATTGTGAAAACTGAAAAGTTGCTGGCTTGTTATAGCCGCAAATTTTAATACCCATTTGAATTTTTTGAATTGCAGACCTCAAATTACAGATTCCTTAGGAGCAGGAAAATTAATTCTCAATTTTATGTGGCTATTTTGGACTTTAGATTAATCATCATATGATTTCAAGCTGCCAATGTAGAACTACTTTGAACAGAAGTGTATTATATCGGGTGTTCATAAATGCCATTCAAGTTGAATTCATGAATTTATCATTGAAATTCCACTTGTGGTTATACCCATTTGTAATTGCTTACCTTGATGATGTGTTTGTATCTTAGCTGAACCACTTAATTCATTTACACTAGCGATGGAGCTATTTTTCAAATGTAATTTTTTCACTGGTCCCTTTGTCGATGTTCCTTTCCATCCTTTGTTATGTTGGTCTGTAACTGTTGTCATTCTTGCGACTATTACCCAAAAATATTACTTTTTCTAACCATTTCTCATTCTTGGACCTGTATTTATTAATGCTGTTGGTTCTTACCCAGTATGCCGGGTCTTTATTTCTATAGTTTCATAAGTTCTCACACCATTGTCAGTAGAATGTAGTTCCATAAGTTCTCATGCCATGGTCAGTAGAAATATACAATATGCTATTGTTGGTTTGCCTTACTGTGGCAAATGTGTATTTCTCAATGTCACTAGAATTTGTAGGGATTGTTGGGAAAGCTAGGTTTGTATGTATAATGCCAGTATTTATTTAATAATATTAGATGCGTTTTCACTATGTAAGAGTCAACACAAGTTGTTGAATAGATTTTTATTCATCTAGTTAGTATGAAATAACAGTAAAGGCTTTAATGAGTCAGTGCATTCATTTCAGGAAACGAGTACTCTCAAATTTCACTTGGTTCGCCTTCGATTTTATCAAGCAAATATGGCAGTCAGTTATATCCTTCATTTCATTTTCTTGATAGATAATGGTTGAACTATCATGGTTGGGTTGTAGGCATTTCGAGAGACATATAATTTAATTAATGATTCAGCTTGGCTAAGGTTTGCACTATGCTGAGCAATGTAATTGTTGAGGCATGTGGAAGGAAGTTTTCTGAATATAGGTTGCATGCAAATTCAAAAGTGAATGCCTAATGTTAAAATACTTTGTAGCATCTTCAACTTTTTCTAAACAAGAACATTTTGATTATTTCCTTAAATAGATTCAGAAGGTTGCGGTCCTCTTTTTGGTACAACTTATCCAAAAAAGACAAGAATATAAATCATGAACAATTATTATACTCACCATCACTGATTGATGTAAAACTGTCTGGCCAACCCCATGGAGATGAGAGGGCACGAGACAAAGGGATGGAAGGCCATGAGCAGGGGTGATGCTCATGTGCCATTGAACAGTCAAGTACATCTTTGCTGAAGGGTTACTTTCTAGGGCTCCTGTATCTGACGATGCTTTGTCTGAAGAGAAAAGATGACAAGGTTTGTCTAGTCACTTGCATAGTCTCTATTGTACATGTTGTAGCTATGGATGCCAATGGATATTCATAGTCACATGTGGCTGTACTTGCTCTTTTATATGAGGCATCGCTTCAATGAGGTCGCCTGAGTGATTTCTTCTTTTATGTAGTGGCCTTGTAGATCTTGCTTCTACATTGCTCTGGAACTTATACTATTATTGGCAGCATGCTTCCCTTTCAAAAACCAAGGTTTGTTTGCTGTCTTCTTGATTTTGTGTCAAGCTTCTCCTTAGCTTTAGGTTGCCTTTGCTAATAATTAAGCACAATGGCCACTGTGACAATCGATGAGAGACCTCCTGATTATTGCTTTTCTTAGCTTTTGTAGAACTGTCCTTTAGAGCTTGTGATTTATTGAACAGATTTGATGCCAATACTAAATAATCATTCTATGTCAGAACTGAAATTCACTTGGTTGGTTGTTGAGCGGTATCCAGTGGCAGTAGTATTTGGTGTTTACTTGGTGTTTGTTTCTATTTCGGGTGATAAGAACTTGGTAGTGTATCTTCCAAACTTTATCCTTGTATTCCAAAATTGATATTTTAACAGTACAAAATTTGGTGGTGCCAATGATGTGTTTTATTGTCCTACAGAATATTCTTGTTAAGATCAAACAAACTTATATGGGATGATGTATTTGCTAATATTTCTACTGTTTTCTACTTTCTTGTAGGATTTGCAACACCTCTATAGCAGTGCTAATGGTATAATAGATGAAGGCATGAATCCACTACTTTCACAGCGGTTGTAATGTCTTTTCTCAACTTAGATTATACTCTTAAATTTTGATTTGAATGTCAGTTATTACATTGGAGAGGTTTCTGATTCTAAAACCATGTGCCTTCTGAAAATAAATTCCATGAGCATCACCATTGTTCTATTATTTAACTTGTAACACAATCCGAATTGAGCTTAGCCAAAGAATGACCTGGCCTTCTTGACTTTCTTTATTTTACATTTGTCTGTCTTATTGGATGAACTTGTTGATTCTATCATGCTGTTACCTTTTGTCTTTACCCAATCCTTTGCATAGCCTTTCATTTTTTCACATAAAGAAAATCAAATCTTTATATTGTTGTCCCGTAGAATCTTCTTCTTTTTTTGTTGCTTGTCAATGTTTTGCTATCACATACAGGTGGCTTGTCACTTTCATGGCTTCTCTTTGCCATTTTTATTTACACGTGTATGTTTTTCTTCTTTTCTATTTATGGCGTTGAATTCTTATATTCTTGTAGCAACATTGAACCTTTCTATTGCCAATGGTTTTGAGCAAAATGATGACATCATCTTGTTAATGTCACCGAGTAAACTTTTGCTTACAACTTACATAAAATGTATATTTGATGTTACCGTTGTTTCATTATCTTTATGCTTTATTTTCCTGCCCATTGTTATTTGATAAAGCCCTCGTGAATTACATGATTTAGGATGGTTCCAAGTAGTTCAAAAACAGGACCTGGAAATCATAATATTTCCAATGCTTAATCTTCCCGTGAATCACTAGTTATTAGATTAGTAATAAGGGGGCGTTTGGATGGAGCTTTGACTCCCAAGGAATGGTAATGGGATTCTTTACACAACTCTTATCCCATGTTTGTTTGAGTGGAATAAATAGGGCAAGTAATGGTAAGTCCAATAGTAGAGGAGTCTCATTGATCCCAAATCTGGGGGTAATATGATTCATGTGGGATAAAATTACCTTTTTGCCCATCTATGGTTACTTATACAATAATTATCTATGGTTATTTATTAATTCATTATATATACAATAATTATTAAAGTTAATTGTTTCTTTAACTTAATAGTTATAATAATTTAAATTAATAATAATAATAATTATCTAAAATTATTTAAAATTCAATTTGATAAATTATAACGAATAATAAATTTTTCTGTTTTAATTATACTTATACAATAATTATTAAAGTTAATTTTATAATTTAACTTAATAGTTATAATAATTTAAATTAATAATTATTATTATTTAAAATTATTTTTAATTCAATTATTTAAATTATAACGAATTAATAATTATTTCTATTTTTAATTATGCTTATACGATATTTATTTGTAGTTTCTTATTAATTTATTATCTTATACAATACTTACAACTATTAATTAACTAAGGGATATAAGTAATTTACACAGTTTCTCTCTTATACTTTTCCCCATTCTCGATACACATTCTTTCAAACCAAACATTGTTTTGTCATTCCCTTCTTCTCATTCACCCTACTTCCATTCTCCCTATTTTTATTCTCTCATTCCCATTCCGTGATTCAAATGCCCCCTAAGATCATAACTATATTTAGGTTCATTAGCACTATTTTTAGACTTGATTGGAGTATTCACTGTTAAAACAATTGTTTACTTTGAAAAGTTGTCACTAAGAAGAATGTGACATGTTTATGTATATGTTTAATTTGTTATGAATAATAATGATTCCCTTTCTCTAGTGAATGGTTTTGGTGGGAAAGAATATAATGAAGACAAGAACAATGAACGCCACTTTGTTGTATTTATGTTAGTGAAGTGGAATAGAATAAAGTTTAGTCTGAGGGGAAGAAGAATCAATGCTAATTTATGAGTTTCATACATTCTCTTTTAGTGACTATTTGTGGCATTTTTCTTTATAATTTTTTTTCTTCTGTTAATAAAAGCAAACAGTTGATTTCTGGCCCAGTATGACTTCATAGTCCTCAATTTCCCACCTAAGCGTCCACACCGGAGGGGACATGCAACCAATGAGAGATCAGGGATTGCTCAAGGCATGTCCCTCTTTTAAACCCTAATTGGCCCCCCCTTATGAAGAATTTTCAAACCTGCAATAATAATTTAGCTATTCATGGACAAGTGTATACACCAAATACCAGTCAAGTCTTTATTCAAAAATTAAGAAATAGAAGTTTTATGAATTGTCAAGCCTTTGGGGCCACTCAAGTGTATGTCAGGTTATGCCAGAGGTTGGAAACTATATTTAATATTTAAGCATTTTGATTAACATTATATATATATATATATAAGCACTAGTGTTATTTAAAGTGTTTATAAATGTCTGTCATAACAGTTTTGACTCTAGTTCAATTTCGAGAATTGGCAATTCTAATTTTGTATATCTTGGAATCGGAACTAAATCATAGTCTTATGATTTTGCAACTAGTTAGTTCGAAACGGTTCGGTTTCGGTTAATCAAAATATTTCAAAAAAAATAAAAATGGTACTGAAGTGGTGATTTAGTTCCGGTTCAAATTTCTGGTTTGGTTCCAATAGTTATAGATATGGTTTCGGTTCGACATGATGGTTCTAATCAAACTGAGTCTATATCATAAGTTCATAACTACATTGTGTGTGTGTGTGTATATATATATATAATCTTTTTGCTTGAATGTGTAGTTTATTCATTTTTCTCAAAAAAAAAAAGAAATTTTCTACTAAAATTATTTAATACTTTGAATAAGCAGGACCATATTAAACCACCTACAATTGAGGCATGTGAAACTTAGTCAATGTTGAATACTTGTATTTGATTCATGTTAATCAAATCCATAATATAATTAGTTATACGTTGATGTGTATTTTATCTATGTACGCGATCCATTTATATATTGAAGTCATATATTTCTATTCTATTTTTCCATGTGATAAAAATAATGTATTATTTTATTTACTTAATATTTTAGTTTATTGTCAAGGCATCCAAATCTTCTACATGATTAGTACTATCTATGATTAAATTTTTTATTCTTTAATCAACATGTGTCAAAAGTAACTAATCGATTAATTAATTAAAAAGTCAAATCTTGATAACCCCATAACAATGACACTCACAGTGTGAAAAAAGAACTCCATGATCATGTTGTACCAAAAATTTGAATAAAAATGAAAAGAAAACTTAAAATAAAAAAAAAAAAAAAAAAAGCAAAACACTATTTATTACCTTTTATTTATTTATTGTTAAAACTTGCAATGAAGGATGCGAGGTAATTTAGCTTGAAGTGAGCGAACTTTACTTCTCTGCAAGAAAAAATTCTTTAAAAAAATAACTATTAAAAAACAAATACATAATTTTTTTTTTCGACATGATTTAATTTTCTACATAATACATATATTTAAAAAAATTTTAATTAATTTTAAAAACATCTCTTAAATCTGACATTGCCGGTTGCTAACTAAACACTATAGTACAAAAGTACAAAAATAAAAAAAATTAAGCTCATGACTCCGAATAAGAAAAAAAAATCTATGATTGTGTACTTATTAAAAATCATCTAGGGCTGAGTACAATGATCAGTCACCTCCGGCGATGACCGTGCTCCTGTTCATCATAAACTCCGTTTGATCACATGAGACGCACATCAAACAAAAACTTGGTCGGTGTTTCTCAGTGACACACACGCACACAAAGTCCATAAGTTATGGTCCTAAATCAAAGTCAAACATTAAAAACCAACAAGAGAGATAAAACACAGAAGAGGTCCCACACGTTTCCCTTATTACCCCTAGTGCGCTATCTATGAAGGCTAGCTATCCACTATATTAATCCAATGCCCACCTCTCCCATCTCTTCAATATTCATTCCATTGCCTCTTCTTTCTTCTTTCAGAGTAGTAATTAGGGAACAAGAACAGAAAGTCTGATAAACAGAGCAAAGGAGATGAAGAGTTCTACAGAGGGCCCAAAGATGGAGAGAAAAATAGTTGAAAAAAATAGAAGGTTGCATATGAAACACTTGTGCTCTCAACTCTCCTCTCTCATCCCCAAAGATGAACTCCCCAATTGCAAGGTATTTATCTTCTTTTTTTTTTTTTTTTTTTTTCAATAAATGATAACTATTAATTAATATCGAGTTAATATTTAAAATTATTTTGAACACATGAGTGAGAGATGCAATATCACATGTGTACTAGTGCAGATTCAAAACCTCATCACCCAACACGTGACTTACTAAAAACTCATATTATTACTTTTCATAATTAACTAATGACTTTGAATGTGATTTTATATATTTGTGTATGTATTGATTTTGGAAGAGTTTATGTGTGTATATATATATATATATATATAATAGGAGGTGTTGACACAGCCGGATCATTTGGAGCAAGCAGCAAAGTATATAAAGGAGTTGAAAGAGAGAATAGAGAAGTTGAAGGAGAAGAGGAGAGGGAAGAAGATGATGATGATGATGAACAACAATGAAGGGATGGATATTGGATGTAATTTGCCAGTGATTGAAGTCAGGCATGTTGATTCAACTTTGGAAGTGCTTCTTATCAGTGGGATCCATAGCAAAAGCTTTATGTTTCATGAGGTTATTTCTCTCCTTGAAGAAGAAGGTGCTGAGGTTCTTAATGCCAATTTCTCTGTTGTTGGTGATAAGATTTTCCATACTATTCACTCCCAAGTATGTGCATCTCTCTTTCTTTCTTTTTTTTTTAAAAAAATATTATTAATGATGTTATTGTGAGAAGGTTACTGATTTGAGAGTGATTTTAACTTGGGTTTGCAGGCAGTGAGCTCAAGGATTGGATTTGAGACAACAAGGGTATTGGAAAGACTTAGACAATTGGTTAGGTGATGGATTATCCAAGCTAATACTAGAATGTGATATTTTAATCAATCTCTGAGGTTTAGTTTTGTAACGCTATTATATATATATATGATGGAATGTGATGTTTTGGCTGCTATCTTTTTTGTGTTGGCTTTTATTATTATTATTAGTCTTAATCTAATGTATAGTTTCACCAAAATAAGGTGGTGGTGGAGTGGTCATGGTGCCTCATCATATATAATTAAAAATTAAAAAATGATTTTTATTAAATTTAAAAAAATAATGAAAACAACATGCCACTCTTTTGCCAATTATTCATCCACTTTATGGCTTGTCTGGCCACTGTGGGCAACAAATGATGTGGGATGAGTCACCATGTTTTTGTATATATATAGTGGAATAATTCAAGCTTAAATATAAAGTACAAGAGCAGTTGAAGAACTATTGGAAAAATAATATATAATGGAATATAATATAAATCAAAGTTTTGCTTCAAAGATGGTGGTCTAACCCCTACCTTTGGCTTCTTCCCGGAGGCCACAAGGACTTCAATAAATAAATAGATAAATAAGGAAACAGTTATTATATTTGGTGTCTGGAAATACATATAAATGCGCTCTTAGTGCTCAAATTAAATATATTTCACTAGTTTGGTTCATAAAATTAAAAAATAGAGACAACCACAGATTAGTTGGGCGGTAAAATCACATGCAATGAGTGAGTAAAAGCACAAGATGAAAATCTTGAATCGGAATATTGTCATATATTATTCGGGACCCAAATATTGTTTATGGTTTTTTTAGACACTGTATTTCATGTGGGATGTGTTGTATTTGTCCCTTAAAAATTATGTAATTAATGCATTTCGGTATTTATCTGGTTTTTTACAGTGCTTGTCATTTTCATATTAAAAAAAAATTATTTTGTCTCTACATTAGAAGAAGCTTTCACTGGTTGGTCATTTTGAATATTTAAGCCGCCTCTTTTGTACAATTTATATATCAAATTAACATATTTTTTAGGTCAAAAGGTCAATGTTTATTTTTTTCATATCATTTACACATATATATAATCTACATAGGGATAATAAAAAAAAAGGATGAAGGGCTAAAAGGTCATTTTACAAGTAATTCAAAAATGAATAGAGAAATGGGGACAGAGTTTTTGACCGTTGCCCAACGTTCGAAACGTAAAACATTAAACCCCACCCTCACAATTCGCATGTCGTTGGAGTGAATTTATTAAATCAAGAGAAGCTCCATTCCACTGCCTCTGACTCAATGGCTCAATAGAAACATTGCAGCTCTTCATCTCTTCTTCGATCTCAAATACATTGTAATTTTCAGGTAAATTTCCAATCTTTTATCATTTGTTTCTAATATATTTCCAAAAAAAAAAAAAAAAATGATCTCAAGAACAAGTTGTTTTCTTTCCTTTACGGCCAACTTTTAATGCTTTGATATCACTCCAAGCCATTGTTCATTTAATTTCTTCAAGTTTGCTATTGCTCTTCAATTGGATTTTGTTCTAATTCTATTATTATCTGAATGTTCTAATATACTTTCCAAGAATTATGGTTTATTCTTCAATTCTATTTATCTTGATCATAGAGAGGTGGTTGGTTCTACATTCCTTCAAGTTTGGTTTTGCTCTCTTAGATGAAACTTCATTTTCTGATTCTATTCTTCCTTGAATCTTTAAATTTATTTTCCCCAAGAATTATGGTCAAGTCTTCAATTACTTATTGTTTTGATGTTTCTTTTCTTGGGCATAGGGATTTGGTTTTCTTTTGATTCTATTCTTTAGTTGGACTAGTCTTTAATCACTAAGAAAGCTTCTTCCTTTTATATGTTTCTTGATCACAGGGCTGTTTTTGGTAAAGCAGCAATACTCGTGTGCTTGTTTTCTTATTCTGCATTGCTTCAATGGCGGCATTGGCTCCAGGGGTTCTGTTGAAGCTTCTGAATGCCATGAATTCAGGTGTAATAAAGCCGGTCGGTGAGTACCGGAGCGCTCTTTTGCAGGTCACCGACATAGTTCCGGCAGACCTCGATGAAAAAGACCTATGGCCGAAACATGGATTCTATATCAAAGTCTCTGACTCATCACACTCCATCTATGTCAGTTTGCCATTTGATCAAGATGACCTTGTTCTTAGCAACAAGATTCAGTTAGGCCAATTCATCTATGTAGATAGACTAGAGTCAGGATCCCCTGTTCCGATGATCATCGGTGTGAAACCATTGCCCGGAAGACACCCGTTAGTCGGCACTCCTGAACCGATAACTCGAATGAAAGGCAATGTAGATAAATCATCAGTAGTAGCTATGTATAGGAGAGGTTCCTGGGGACCAGAACAACAAAACCACGAGTCTTCTTCTCCTAAGGTTGTTAAGCCATTGGCATTGGATTTCGAAGAAGAGAGCAATAGTTGTACACCAGCAAGGGAAAGAGGAAAACCGTGTTTGATGTCTCCGATGATCCCTGGGAAGTCGGGAATGTTCTTGAGGTCATCTGTGAGTGGTGCTATGGTTTCTAAAGGAGAGACCTTGGCTAAGATAAGGAAGAGCTGCATTGCTGCAAGGATTCCAAGGAGCAAGAGCCCTTTCTCTAGTGTAGGTACATTTATCCTCTTTAGAGACTTTTATACCTGCTGCTTATATATACTCTCAACTCACTACTGATGATGATTGTACAACTATGTTATGTATAGGAGAAGAACACAATTACTACTCCACCATCAAAATTGAGAAGAACTCCTGCCACTGAGGAACAAAGCAAAACAAATTCAGGATTATCACTGCCAGGAAAGCTGAGTGCAATTGGAAAGGTGGTATTATCATGTAGCTGGTTTAGTATTTATTGTTACTGAATGTAGGACTCAATCTAATGGAGTCTGAATGAATCCTTTCTCAGGAGGCTATACAGAACAGAGAAGCAGCTCAAAAGGTGGCACTCCAAGCACTAAGAGATGCTTCTGCTACTGAAACTTTAGTCAGAGTCCTAAAGTTAGTGACCTACAAAGTTAAAAGAGTAGTATATGGTGTTCTTTTGGAATGAATAGTAATTCTGATGGTAATCTTACTTGCAGGATGTTCTCAGACCTGAGCTCATCTGCGAAAACGGATGCTCCGGCGGCTTCTTTCGACCGGTTTCTGAACTTCCACCAAGAAATAACTCAGGCTGTTACAGACATGGAGGCGATTCAAGCTGCCACTTCCATTACTGCATCAAATGAGAAAGAAGCTTCAGATAATTCATGTGTTCTTCATGAATTACCACACAATTCAATTGACCAGAGCTTAAGTGCATCTAAGAGGAGAGCAACAGCAATGACTCTGGCAAAGAATTCAAAATCAAATAGTACTTCCAATCAGAAGCCATGCACAGACATGACTAGCAGTAGTCTGGTAAAATCCATCAAATTGGCCAAAGAGATTGAAGCTGAATCTGGGAATTGGTTTATGGAATTTCTGGAAATGGCATTGGAGAAAGGTATGAAGAAAACAAAGGATTCTTCAAAGGTGTCAATGAATGGCAGCTTCTGCGCCCAGTCACTGATACTGAAGGTCATCAACTGGGTGGAAGTGGAGCAAAGTGACAGTAGCAAGAGACCAGTTCATCCTAAAGCTGCACAATTAGCTAGAAAATTGAGGATCAAAGCAAAGAATCCTTAACTGTTTTTGCCCTTTTTAATTTTTTTTTATAAATATATTTTTTGGGTTGTATTTGTTGTTCATTATAAACATACACGTTTGGTTGATCTTTGTGCGTTTACAGAGATGACTTTTCTTTCCCTGGATACTGTTATGTAGATTTGTGTTGTCTTGGTTTAATAATGATTTTTCTCAGCTCTCATTGATGAGAAAATATTACCTGTATATCTCCATGATAATAATAATAATAATAATAATAATAATAATAATAATGTATAAAAATAATCCAAAAATTATGATGGAAGATGATTGGAGGGGATATGGACATCTTACTTTTTTTTTAAAAAAAAATCATTTTTATTCTGAAGTGTGTGTATATAGATCAATTTGTAACTTGATAATTTATTTAATTTAATTAGAATAAAAAATGTTTGACATATATATATATATATATATATATATAGAGAGAGAGAGAGAGAGAGAGAGTATCAACTATCAAGGCAAGTTTATGGGTAATGGTGAGGCCAATCATGAAGACTTGATATCCACCTTTTGATTATTTCAAGGTTTACACTTCATATATGCATATTTTAATTATCTATTTAAAATAACTCCTTCATATTTCAATTTGATAGAGTAATCATGAACAAATTATTTTGTGAATGATAATGTTTTTAAAAATCTGTATTGTATTGGCTCTTTTATTTTTTATTATAGAGATAGTCATTCACTATTTTTTTTTGAGATAGGGCGACAAGCGCCAACTCTTAGGGCGTACGCGTGGCGGGAGGATTGCCTACAACGTCCTCACCCTCTTGGAACGGGGGAGCGCGGTTCGGGGGGATTGAACTCGCGTCTCCTCCCATGAGGGGACCCGAGGTACCGCTAGACTACAAGCCCTTTGGTCATCCACTATTTTCTTTGTAATTCTTCTCTTCATTTGTTATATTTTATTTGATTATATTTTTAATAATTTTTTTTCCTTATTTTCAAGCCTCAATTATTTGAGGAAAACTTATTTTTCATGAATATCCATTTACATTTGATAAGTCCCATAAATATTTCCTGATTTGGTTATCTTTATTCCCTTCCGTTTTTTTAAGTTCTTTCTCTCCTTTTTTTTTCTATTTATTTAATCACCTTAATTTTTTTAAGAAACAGAAGAAAAATGCGCTTTCTTGGAACACTGACCTTAACCGCGTAACAATTAAACAGCCCATTTATTTGACTAGTAATACGTTCACAATTCTTTATATTTAATTATGTTGTTGAAATGAAGCCTTGAATTGCGCTTAATTTAGCCAATGCACAGGCATACATAAGCAGCAAGGAATAATTACTCAAATTTTAATATTAAAAGAATAGATCAATTTGGCAAAATAAATTCATGATTTTAATCTAAAGTATGAACACCGTGATAGAACATGGATACAATCATACAAATCATACATGATACATCTCATTCAAAGAAAAATTAGAGCAAAAACAATGAATAGTTTTAATGTTGAAAACTATTTAAGCTAAGTCTTTGTCCACCATGGCAGGGGGTTGCCTCCCACTCTCTCTCTCTCTCTTGCAACCATTGTTGTCTCTTGGGGGCAATAAGCCTTTGCTCTGAGTTGTTATCACGTTTCTTGATACTGAGAAGAAGAAAAGGAAGTGGAGAAGAAAAAGGAGAGGAGGAGGTGAGATGGGTCCTCTACCAAAGAGCTCTCTTTCTCTTTCAGCTTTTTTGCTTTTCAATGAAATGCTGTTATTTCTCTAAAGATCTTCAGTTTGTATCTCATTTTTTTTATCTGCCCTGTTCTTGGTATGATGTTTATCTGAAGAAAGTTATGATTTTTCGCAGTTTTCTGTCATAAAGTTGAAATCTTTGCTGAGATGTATGTTCTCTGGTGGTGGAATTGCTCTGTGCATTATGGGTGGTTTCTGAATTAGGGTTTGTGATCTCTGTGTAGCATGCTGAATTAGGGTTTTTCTGTTACTTGACAAAGGCTGAAGGTTTTGACATTTAGGTGATGTGTTTTTAGAGATTGATTTGTAGTATAGAAAGAAGAAGCCGAAAAAAAGTTGCTGGTTTTGGTCACAATGGCTTCTTCTCCATCTTCATCCATTGCTTCACCTCCACCACAATCAGTTATCACTCTATCACCGCCTGTATCTCAACCTGATGCCAATTCTAATCCTCCGACATCTCCTCCACCTCCCATTTCTAGTGATTCACCACCTCCGGCATCATCTCCGCCGCCTCCTCTTCTATCTTCGCCACCAGCTATCTCCCCTCCACCTATAATTTCACCACCACCACCACCACCACCACCTTCCATTGCTTCTCCACCTCCAGTTTCCACTCCTCCACCTCCGTCAATACCGCCATCAACACCTACATTGTCCCCTCCACCACCTTCAGCCGTCCCTCCATCAACATCCCCTCCACCACCTTCAGCCATTCCTCCATCAGCATCCCCTCCACCACCTTCGGCCATTCCTCCATCGGCATCCCCTCCGCCACCTTTGCGACCATCCTCACCTCCTCCACCTGTTGCCTCTCCACCCGCTGTTGTTACGCCACCATCCCCAATTAAGCCTCAATCACCACCCCCGCCATCGGCTTTGCCACCCTCATCTTCATCCCCACCTCCACCTGTCTCAGAATCTCCTCCACCTTCGAATCCATCAACACCACCAACTACCAAACCGGAAGCCCCCAAAGGTTCCCCACCTGCTGCTCCTCCTGGTAATTCTTCTAGTGCTGCAACTCCATTGACCCCAAATTTAACTCCTGCTCCTGGTGCTAGTCTTCCACAGTTGTCCCCTCCTACTACTCCGTCCAGTGATCCCTCTACTCCAATTAGCCCTAGTGGTAATAAATCTATCACCTCTGGTTCCAATAGCGCTGTCGAAACAGGAGGTGGTGGGGTAAAAAGCGGAGCAGCTATAGCGATTTCTGTCGTGGCTGCACTTTTAGTGCTTAGCTGCATTGGAGCAGCTATTTGGTTTGTGAGGAAGCGGAGAAGGTCTGCTGGTCGATATAATGGGGGATATGTTATGCCTTCACCATTTGCATCTTCGCAAATCTCAGGTCATTCCTATGCTCATTCTCTTTCATTATTTGATTGTTTCATGCATATAAATTTTAATTTAATATGCTAATAAATGAAGCATTTCCTTACAGAAACATCTCATCCCAGGTCACCAAGTGTTCCGCTTGTTCATAATAGTGGTGAAGGTCATAATTTTGCATACTCACCACCAGAACCAGGACTTGGGCATTCAAAATCATTGTTTGCATATGAAGAGCTATATGCTATTACGGGTGGCTTCTCAAGCCAGAACCTACTGGGTGAAGGTGGATTTGGCTGTGTATACAAAGGATGTTTACCAGATGGACGGGAAGTAGCTGTGAAACAACTCAAAGTTGGTGGTTCACAGGGGGAGCGTGAGTTTAAAGCAGAAGTTGAAATCATTAGCCGTGTGCATCATCGGCATTTGGTTTCTCTTGTAGGTCACTGTATAGCAGAAAATCAGAGATTGCTCGTCTATGATTATGTTCCCAACAACACCCTTCATTACCATCTCCATGGTATTACGTGAAATTCATTTTTCGTAACTAGAAGAAAATTCAATTAGCTAACGATTTACTTTTCAGGAGAAGGGAGACCGGTGTTGGATTGGGAGATAAGGATTAAGGTTGCTGCCGGTGCTGCTCGGGGAATAGCATATCTGCATGAGGATTGTGAGCTTACTCTTCTTCCTTCTATTCATCATATTTCATTTGCTCTTATTACTTATTATATACTCTGTTCATCCTCTTCTTTGTTAGGTCATCCTCGTATAATTCATAGAGATATCAAGTCCTCAAATATTCTATTGGACAACAACTTTGAAGCTCAGGTAACTCCCTATGCACTGATCACATCGAGATTTATGGATCACCTGTATTCTTAACGATGTCACCCGTCTTTTGGTTCACATCTTCCAGGTGTCTGATTTTGGGCTCGCTAGGTCAGCGCTGGATACAAACACACACGTTACTACCCGTGTCATGGGAACATTCGGGTATGTAAAAATGTTAAAAATTTAGGCTTCGGTCATCTTGCCTTCTCCAAAACTATAGGAAGTGCTTATTTTCCTCACAGTTACTTGGCTCCAGAGTACGCCTCGAGTGGCAAGTTGACCAATAAATCCGATGTCTATTCCTTTGGTGTCGTGCTTTTAGAGCTTATTACAGGACGAAAGCCAGTTGATGCATCACAGCCTCTCGGAGATGAGAGCCTTGTTGAATGGGTAAGTTCAAACAGACACGCAAAAAATTGGTTTGGGTATCAGTCATGGAAAATTTTCTTATTGAATTTGTGATGTTGTGCCAATTAATAGTAACTCTTACACAAATAGATGCTTGTGTTTGAAACTGTGAATTTGATGTTTTAGGCTCGGCCTTTGCTGACTCGTGCTCTTGATACCGGAGAGTTTCAAGATCTACCTGATCCTAGGCTTGACAACAACTACAATAAAAGTGAGATGTTTCGAATGATTGAAGCTGCGGCAGCTTGTACCCGTCATTCTGCAGCAATGAGGCCACAGATGGGACAGGTAAACTTTTGAGCTTGAAGGAATTAAGCTTCCTTCAAAATTGCAAAAGCATTTGTATCTTCATCTTTATGTGCTTATCTTTTGTTATCATCACTGTAGGTGATGAGGGCTCTTGATAATTTGGGCAGAAGCGAACCTAAACAACGGTGTCATACCGGGTCAGAGTGGAACGTTTGATTCCGGCATGCACTCAGCCGATATTAGGATGTTTCAGAGGATGGCATTTGGTGGCCAAGAATTCAGCAGTGACTTCAGCGGAACTAGTTGGAATAGTCGCAGAGAATCATCGATAGGATCCAACCGTCGCTAGCTCATCCAGTTCTTTGTTTATTTCCACACTTACGTGTATGTAGCCGGTTATTTCTTCGATTGTTTCAGATTTAATTTTTCATTCTAATTGAAACTTCTGACACTTGTAACTAGGTTTGTTTTCCTGTATATTCTTTGGGACAGCAATTCTCATATAGCAATTTTTTTCCATGGCAAACTGTTTTATTTTTATTCATATACTCTATTATGAAAGAAACAATCAATTATATAGACTAATTATCAAGCGGAAATGTTCAACCAAAAGAAAATACCCTAGTAAATGAATTGATTGAAAAAAAACCTTTAAATTGAAGAAAAAGGTTTCTGAATATGAGAAGAATGATTAAAAGGTTCACTAGAAGCAACAATGGAAAGAGGCAGCCATCTTCAAGTCACTTCATTGGCAAGAACAAGCATTGCATATTTCAATCCATAGGACAGCCTTGCACCATTATATTTCAATGCCTTTCTTTTATCATCTTCATTCATACATTATGGAAGAATGCAACCTATTGGTTGCAGACTGTGTTGCAATTTGCAGCTGCTGCCCTTGTTTGATCCTCCAATTCTTCGTATTTTTACTGCTGAGATTACCCCAGAAACTTGTTGCAAAGGCGAAGAATTACGCAATGAAAAAGTTTCGAAGCATGCGAAGCATAAAGGGAATTGAGGTGATACCAAAAAGGAAACAAAAATTTGAAGACCAAGATTGGAATGATCCTCCTAAAATCGAGTTGTAAATTAGCAACGTTGATATGCACTCTTGTTTGGAAGCTGATCAAGTGTGGGAAGAGATGATACAAGAAGGCATGTTTTGGTTCGGTAGTTTCTGGGGTGTAAGAAATTCCGAATCTTTGAAATTCTCTAGCTCTGATACCATGTTATAATATTCTCATGTGGAAAGTGAAAAAGAGCAAAAAAAAAAAAAAAACAATGAAAAGACATTTGTTATATTACACCAAGACAGAGACTAATAATAAAACCTCTTCCCCAAGCTTACTTTACTTCTTTCCATGTTGGTTTTGCACTAATCCAAAAGTTGGTCTAACGCTTTCTGTTGACAAATAAATATAAACCCTTTCTTGCAATCTTATCATCAACAGAGACTTAGTGTTGTTGTTCATCCCTCTCTCTCTCTCTCTCCTTGTCTCTCATCAATGGCAACAACAACAACAACAACAGTAACACCAATGCCTGCTTATGAAGAAGAGCTATCAGATGGATATCATCATGGATCTGGATCCATAGGGCCATTCTTTGCAGTTATGTCTGTGATATTGGTTGTGTTAGTGCTCTCATGTTTTCTTGGGAGGTTATGGGCTGCAAGAGTGGCTGGTCCAGATGTCAGGTATGACTGCTTAGCATGGGCAAGAAGGAAACTTCAGCATTTTTCTCTTGGTCATGGCCTTATCAGGTATTCCAGTAACTAATAATCCCACATCTCTGTTAATTTAACAGATTTATATTTAGATACATGTATATATTATACATGGTTTGCAGAGAAGTGAAGGTAGTGGTGGATAGACAAGATAACAAGCAGCAGTTGCCACAGCCCTCTCCCCAAGCATGAAGGTAGGTACATATATGCATGTATATATATATGCTACCAACTATGGAGAGCTTGTTCTTTGTTCTTTAGTTTCATTAGTGGCTGCAAAAGCTTTGTTATTTGTAGAGTGGAAGGGAGTGTATGATTTGATGGAATGTGTTGTTTGGATGGACTTTATTTGTGCTAGTGATGGAAATGAAGTTGGTGTGTTTCAAGATATATACTCATAAAGCTAATGATACATTATTTCCATAAATGAAAAGTGATTGGTAAAGTCGCAATATGCTCAGCTTATTCTCTGTACTGTCTGCTGAGGTGTTGTAGAAAAAACAACAACAAAAAAAAAAAAAAAGAAAAAAAAAGAAAGAAAGAATAAATTGGACAAAATAATGAAAAATAAAACAAAATTTACATCTCTGCTTTATATACCTTCTTCCTCCTCTCATTCCCCAATCAACAAATTGTACACTCCAACCACTTCTGGAAGATCCATTGAAGCAGTTGATGGGAGGCAAGCAAACTGTACAACAACAAAGCAGCTGCTGCTACTGGGTTTGAACAGCATGGTGGACTCTGCTGTTTATCTGACTGACTCTGGCATCAATCCGAGCGGACACTCCCACCGTCGTCGGCCTCACTGACCGCTGCCTCACCACCTGGCAGTATTCGGGATCATCAGCTTTACCCTCGAACCGTATCCATTGTATCATGTTATGGTACATGGGGAAGAACCGCATCTGTATCGCGGCATATGAAAAGTAGGGAATGAGACTAGCAATCACGACGAAGAGCGTCACAATCCAATAAGAACCTGCTGGCGCAAGTGCTTCGACGAAGAGCATGTAGGCGTCTGTTGAAAAACTTGGCGTGATTGCACCGTATATCACAAGGAAGAGATACCAGAGCGCGATGCTGCCCCAGATGAAGATGTGCTGAATGAGGGTGAAGTAACTGACAGAGAGTGCCATTTGGCAGTTGACAACCCAGACGACGCAGGTGTACAATGTGCCACCCAGGATCTCATGGCTAATCACCTCACCTCCCTTGCGGAAGGCCTGGTGCTGTAATGCAGCTGCGCAGAGGAAGAAGATGGTGACTGCGTTGCAGACACCATTGAACATCCAACCAATAATCCGAGTCCAGCTGAAGAGCAAATTTTGCACACCTTCTTGGTAGAGAAGAGGAAACTGAAAAGAAGACGACCCAATTCAGGATTCATCATTTAAAACATCTTGATAATAAGCACGCTTGAAATATCTCATGAAACTATGGTACATTAAAATATAAATCTACCTTGCCACAAAATCTGGCAGAAACATCTTGATCGAATACTCCCAAAGCGATTGCGGGGAGTGATGTGAAGAATACATTGTAGACGGACATGAACCAGTCATTATATGCAGGTGTCCCGGAGAACGATGCATAGGCCTCATAAATAAAGAGGGTCACTCCAAACACGATATTTTTGTAGAAGAAATAGCATATCTGGAAGCAGAGACGACGAAGATAAGCATGGGAGATCATTTAGGAAGCTGAATTTTAAAATCATGTGAAAAGAAGTCATACCATCGAGGAAATCCTTCTGTAACACCAATGTCCGTGCACAAGTAGCAAGCGCTCCAGAAATCGGAATTGTGCAATGGCGACATCACTAGACATGACGGCCTGCATGCCTTCAACGCCGCTAATTCCAATCCCTATATCAGCTTCTTGAAGCATGCCTACATCATTGGCTCCATCACCAATGGCCAAGGTCACTTTGCCAGTGCCCTCCTTCACCAATCTCGTTACCTGAATACATTACCGAGAGGGTATATTTAGATTAAATACTACACGAAAGGTGGCGCACTTAGCATAATATGTGATAAATGATTACGTACAAGGGCTTTCTGTTTTGGTGAAGATCTGCAACATATGACCGATGCACAGGTAACTGCGAGCTGTAGAAACAAGTTCTTGACATTATCCTCCAATGCATAGGCAAGTGACTTTCCATCAATAATGAGAGCAAAAGACTGTGTGTCAGATGAACTCGTCATCTTTTTCCCCTCGGTGATCTGATGAATAATACTTTCTTTCGATGCCTGAAGTATCAAAAAGAGGATGATGGAAATGTCACTTGAAAAGCTCATCTGTCAATTTTATTCATCTAACAGGAAATATATAACCAAACATATAATGGTTTACCTTAGAAATAGCATCTTTGTTGCCATCCTTTTCTAATAATTTAATTTCCGGTGATTCCAGTGTGATAATTATTTGCTTCATTCCTTGCCTAAGTAGACTACAGGCAAAACTGCACAATTTTTTTTTTTTAAAATAAATAAGTAAGAATTATAATAATCAGACATTGACACAAGTGAGGCATATTAACTGGTTCTCAAAGTAGAAATCATACCCTATATTGATAGCGGTCTCCATCTTATCACCAGTCAACACCCAAATCTTAATCCCTGCTTGTGCTAATTTGTCGATGCATTCAGGGACCTAGAACAGATACAAGAGAAAACTCAGCTTAGACACAAAACATTTGTCATGAAATTAGTTGAATTACCATAATGTGCAGATCACCTACCCCATTCTGCAGTTTGTCCTCCACAGCGGTTGCACCAAGAAGAATCAAATCCCTTTCAATCATATCAGCAGCTTCATCAACTTTGTCATCTCTATCCGCACTAACAGAGTTCTTGGCCTCTGTGAATTTCTCATTGAAGGCTGCATATTCATCTTCATCAAGCTCGCGATATGCAAGAACCAAGGTCCTCAAACCTGCATCGGCATAGTCATGCATGTGCTGTTTTGTTTTTTCCTCAAATTTTCTTCCATCTTTAGCAAGCCTCTCAAACATCACATTGTCAGCGCCTTTGCTGAGAAGTAGCAATTTCCCTTCTTCATCCCTAACTATCACAGACATACGCTTTCTAGTACTGTTGAACTCTAGGATATTCAAGAGACTGTATGACCTGTGAGAAAAGATGTGTTAACTATTATATCAAGACAAGTGATCTAGTGGCCATATAGAAAATGTTAACTTTATGGAACAACAATTTCTTACCTTTCAACAGTCTTCCCAGACAAAGGATCCAGCTCATGGATTGAGATGTTAGTCTGTGTCCTCTGGTAAAACTGAAAGCCTAGTTCCCTGGCGGCAATGACAAAAGCAGCCTCATCTGGTGACTCAGCTTCATATGATATTTTTCCCGATTCATCATCTATCTCTGGTATGGCAGTATGACAGACGGCCAACAGTCGGAAAAACTTCTGAATGATGTCTGCATGTGGCTCATTCACCCAATTTCCATTCATGACACGGTTATCTGTGAAGTTGAAACCTTTTACAGCAGGCTTGTTGTTATCCCTGTGGCCTTCTTCTTCGACATCTGGTTCATAAAGCAATGGTGACCCCTTTCTTCTAGCCATTGCTTTCTCCACCTCTGTAACTCCAGAGCCATATGCAGTCCCAGCTATGGAGCATTTGATGAACTCCATTGAGTTACAAGTTAATGTCCCAGTCTTGTCAGAGAGTATGGTGTCAACTTGGCCAAGTTCCTCATTCAAGTTTGATGTTCGGGCATGAGCAGGCTTATCAGATTCCTCATGATACATTTCATGGTCGTTATTGATGAAAATGGTTTGCAAGACTTTGACTATCTCTATGGAAACATACAAAGAGATAGGAATGAAATACCCGTACAGCATCATGGCAGTCAAAAAATGCAAAAGTGCTGCTACCACTGCTTCTGAGGGTTTGTAGAAGATTGTAGTGTCATCCGGCCTAAGATACCATCTTTTCATCTTATGATTTTCAATGTCATCATCAGTTGCAATGCCGAAGAAAATTGAACCAACAGTTGAAATCAGGACCAACGAAAATAACAGGAAATAGATAATTTTATCCATCTTCCGCTCAATTTTGCTTCTTTTCGAAGGCGGATTTGTGGCGTTTTGCATCACTTTTGTGTCTTGCCCAGTGAAGATCACAACACCATACACATAATCAGTATTCCGCAGTTTTGAGTCCCTGAGGAGAAGTTGCTGAGGCGACAGTGGATATTGTTGTTCCTGATATTCCAAACTTCCAACGAAAGTATAGAGGCTGGCATTTGGGTCTTCACATCTGACAACAGCTTTGAAACGCCGGAAGTTTGCATCATCTTGTAAATCTGAAGTTACCTCCAATGACTGTTTCAGTTTTAAATTCGTCTCTCCATCAAGGTTCATGGTTTCAACATAACAGATTGCATCTTCATAGCTAGAAGAAAGCAACAGGAGATCGGCAGGGAAAAAATTGTCCTTCTCCACTTTCACTACATCTCCAACTCTCAAATTCTTCCATTCCGTGTTATCAAAAGTGCCATCTCCACGGTGTACTTTAACTTTACGGTTGTTCATCTCATTATCCTATATAAATATAGTTGGCAAAACTGACAATATTAGAAATCTTCGACAGTTGAATCCATCATTCTAAATATTACTTTCATGCTTAGACAAATAGGGAAAAACATAATTAGAACACACCAACACCAGCCACATTTCAAAATTCCGGACCAACTACCTCCATAGGAAGGGTGAGGCAAGTCTTTCAAATGATTTAGATATGTAAATAATGATTCTATGGAATTGCTGAAATAGTTGACCAAATGGCATCTAAAAGTCAAACCAGGCCTAATAATCTTTTTATTTATCCTTAGTGACAGTTGGTTTTAGCACAATATACAAATACCTAGCTTGCCGTTCCTAATTAATGCATTGAATGAATACAAACCAACTACAGCCTTTTAAATGTATGAAATGGCCATATAGAAACCAAAAAGACAAATCTCATCTTCTAAATCTCACTTCTTTTTCTGAAATACCATAAATGCATGTTTGTCTCCCAGTATGGCATTAAATCTCTTAATACATGTTTCAATAAACTTCTAATCAAAATCAACAACAAAATGAACAGATTAAAACAAGAACAGAAGAGAAATCAATAGCAAATCAAGGAGGGTATGAATTGTTTACCTGCTGATACCTCCTCCAATCTTCAACAGCCTCTTTGGCCATGGTGACCCCAATCACAATGATAAGAGGGAGAATGGCACTGACAGCAGAGTAAGGGGCCAAGGGGGTGAAGGAGAGACCTCCAGTGACCAAGAAGTAGATGTTGGCAACCCTCCTAAACTGCTCAAACAAAGCTTTGGGGAAGAAAGTAGCCAAAGAATACTTGGTTGTGGAGACATAATTTGCAGGATATCCCAAATTAGTAGACTCAAAACAATCAGGATCATTGGCAAAAGCTATTCTGGAGAACCCTGGACCTCCAATCTGAGAATGATCTTCATCTAATGAAGCTTTTCCACATGAAAAACTATAAAGCTTCCTTAAAAAATTCTTCTTTCTCCTCCCTCCGGCCATCTCCAATCAAATGGTCAAAAACCCTTCTTTCAGCTGAAATCTAGCCAAAACCAACCACAGAGAAAGCTCTCTCTCTCTCTCTCTCTCTCTCTCTCTCTCTCTCTCCTCTCAAATTCCAACAAAACTTAACAGGAAAACCAAACTATAAAAGAACAACGCCAAAATACCTCCTTTTTTAATCACCAAAACACAGGCAAACAGCTACAAAGACACCATCTAGCAAGACACAAACTTTTCCCTATATTTCTCCCTCTCAAGTTCAAACAAACCCAAGACAAAAAAAAAAAAAGTTGAAAACCCCCAACTAGCAATAAAGAGAAACACAGACAAAATCCCTCCTTTATACCACTAAAGAGCCATCTTTGAATCCTTCTCTTCTAGAGTGGCGGCATGTGTGCTGAAACTTCAAACCACTCTTTGACTCCGTCTCAAACCCCTCAAAACCTCCCCCCACCCAAAAGACCACAACACCCCTCCGGTCTTCTCCTCTCCCTCTCTCTAATCCGCGTCCTTCGGGTCAATATTATCGAAAAATCAAACCAATTAATCAAAGCATACAAGTAAATTTCCCAATTCTAGACGGTCAATGTAGAGGAACTTCGCGCCATTGCATGAATAACTCTACCCACAAGCCACCATTGCTGCTCTCTCGGAAAGCTCTCCCTCTCTCTCTCTCCCTCCTTCTCTCAAGCTTCTTTTCTTTTATTCTTTTTCTATGGAGTTATACTGAGGAGCCGGAGCGGCCAAATAATATACAAAAATAATAATAAGTATATATATACACGTAGACTTCCAGAATTACATAATTTTTTAGTATTATCGATGGTGCTCAATACGAATATGATTAGTTTTTAGATTTAATTTCCTAATTAATACTTATCTAGAAAGTTTGAAAATTTCGAATCGTAGTACAATCAAAATTTCCCTTGTTTAATTTGATTTAATTTAATTCATATCCTCATTTATTTGATTTATTTATTGGGTATTTAAAGAATCCTATTTATCCAAAGTTTCAAACTATTTTCGCGGTAAATGGAAAGCAGATAAATACTGATAAAAATGAATTTGAATTCTAACATGTAATTTTAAATTTATTTATTTTATTTATTTATTTATTTACGTATTTGGTGATATAACCTTGTAAAAATTTAATATTTATAATGATATATCATCAGACTCACATGTCAGTCATTTCAGGTATTATTTTCCGTCCATCCAGAAAGAGACGTGCTGAGTGCTGCCAAGATTCAAGAGATTTAAATATCTTTTTTTTTTTATTTGAAAAAAAAATACATAAATAGACAGCTAATTATTTGAGTAGTTTTTATTCGAAACACCGAATTAAAAAAAAATAATAATTTGATTACTCATCTTAAGAATTACTATTATTTTGGTCACTAATGCTAACGCCATAAGTTTATAAGGTCTAATGAATTTTTTAAGTGAATTAGTAAACTATAATAATATATCAGTATTGTGCTAATGTGTTTAATGAAGTGAATTAATTAACCATAAAGATTATATTATTGAATAACTAAATAAATTTTTTATATAATTAGGTGATCCAAATGGAAACACTGGGTAACCATCAATGGATTTGACGCTTTATAATTTATAGATATATTATGTTATTTTAAAAAATTATATAGGTTTTTTAAAAAATCATATAATATTAAAAAATAAAAATAAAGAAACCACGAGTGAAAAATCAATGTTCTTTTATGACTTTTAACATAGCAGCAATAATTTATAATATGATATATAAAATCTTAGTCTATTCAGACAGGGTCCTTTATATGTGAGTGAAGATCAAAAAATAAAATGACTAAGGTGAAAACTTGTGATATCATCAAAGGGCTTGTAGCCCAGCGGTACCTCGGGTCCCCTCGTGGGAGGAGACGCGAGTTCAATCCTCCCGCTCCCCCGTTCCAAGAGGGTGAGGGCGTTGTAGGCAATCCCCCCGCCACGCGTATGCCTCTGAAAGTTGACGCTTGTCGCCCTATCACAAAAAAAAAAAAAAAAAAAAAAAACTTGTGATATATTTTAAAACTCATGTGTGTAGACCGCTAACACTTGGCTTATCTTTGTTATAAACCAAAACTAAGAGAAAAAAAAAAGATGAGTCGAGAGATTAGTTAGAGGTGGTTCAAATGATAAAAAGTTAAAATGCTACTGTATATGTGAAAAAAATAAAACACTTGCTTAAAGATATCAATTTTTTTTTACAGAGTTATTATTACTTTATTTGTTTAGGACGGTAACTTTAAAAGAAAATTGGTGATAAAAAAAATTTTAAAAATATAAAATACAAATAAAGTGATTAAAAATCAATCAATTGACAAGCCTAGATAAAATCCTTCAATAATCAAAGTTGGTAATCTTGGCCAATAGAGTTTATTGCTAATTGTGAATTTATTGAACAGTTGAGTATGGTTAAATAAATGTGAGAAATGAAGTAAGTTAGGTATTAATTTATAATGGTAGCTTCGTTTTACAGTGATGGATGGGATAACGTGTAACATTTTCTATAATTAATAAAAGCAAAGATACACTATGAACATTAAATCATAGTCATATAATAATAGTAATGATATTAATAATATTATTATTAATTAATTATTTGTATAAGATATCGATGTGTCATATGAGTCTAATTACACTTAATTACAAATTAGAACACTAATTTATGTAATTACTTTTGAGAACCTTGTCTTCCTTTTTTGTACCCTTGTCAAGAGTGAAGATTCCAATCTTTGTAATTTGTGTGTCTGTGTGTATATATATATATATATATATATTAAATAATATTGGAGATTTAAATACAAATTAAACGACATATCCAAATAAATATTTTTATTTTAAAGTATGAGAACATGTTACTGATATAGTCCAATAATTATGTTAAACCTTAAACACAATGCCCTCTTTTTGTAAAAAATTTAAAATAAAATTTAAAAGTTGAAAAATATGAAGTAAAAATTTTATTTCGAATAACATAACGTGGCAAGCTACAGCTTTTGAGCATTTATGTGTAATAAAGTGGGTAGTTTTATTTTATTTAATTATAAATTTATTGGATCCCTTGACATGGGACCCGGATCTTTACTTATCCATTCCCTTCATGTGGTCATCATCGGTGTAATCACCAGAAAAGACCAAAAAACCGCTGAGAATGTTCGAGAATCTACCTTCAATAACCTTGTTGTGGAGGTTGTAACTGGAATTACAGTGGTCACCATGCAACGTGACAAAATGAAGTGAGGACCATGTATAGCTTATCTCTGTATTTATT
Organism: Dioscorea dumetorum; assembly: GCA_902712375.1. Classification (NCBI taxonomy): domain Eukaryota; kingdom Viridiplantae; phylum Streptophyta; class Magnoliopsida; order Dioscoreales; family Dioscoreaceae; genus Dioscorea; species Dioscorea dumetorum. The sequence goes on along the minus strand of CACTHL010000121.1, from coordinate 15,887 downwards.
TATTTATTTTATTAATTTAACAATTAAAATTAAATAAAATTGATTTATTCCATTAAAAAATAAACTCCTTTTGTTTTTTTTTGTTTAGAAAAAAATGTGAAATTGTGGACATTGTGGATTTTATTATTATTTTTGGTTTATTAAAATGGTATTATTCAGTGCATTTTTATACTAGCGGTAATATAAATACTTTATTTTTTTTATAAAATGTAAATATAAATACTAAGTTGAGTAAATATTCCAAATTAATTTATATTTAAAAAATTAAAGCATTTAGATTTTGTTTTTATTTTAGATTAAGTCACCGACACAAGAGCACAAATTAACTCTAACAAAATTGTTAGTGATGTAAATCAAATAATTTATAGTCCATTTGTATATAGTTATTAATTAAAAATCAAATTTTAAAGCAAACCTATTTAAATCTCCTAAACTTCACTAGCCCTAAGACTAAGCCAGTTTTAGTGGAGAACCACGTTATTAAGTTGATTAATTATATAGAAATGTATTTAAATCACATAGAATCATGGAATTTTTTGTTTTATTAATGTTTCTAGAAAATTGAGTTTTTTTTTTATATGTTATACAATTGAGCCAAGTCAACTACTTTATTATGGTTTACTGATAGTTGAAGCTATGAAAAATATCATTTATATTATTTATACATATATAATCATTACATATATATGCTCTTAATAAAGATATTTGAGACATTGAAATTTCAAGATATTTAAAATAGGGATTCAAAAAATCATCTTCCAAACTAGTTAAATGATTTAGTATAATAATAAGTCATGTGAGAGGGATATATATTATACAAATCTAAAATTTACTTTATTATTATTTTTTAATTCTTAAAATTAACATTACATTATTTCAACAAAATTTTGTTAATAAACCCTAAAATGCCACTTTTCAAGTCAAATATGAAAAACAAACCAAATTAAAAAAAAAAGTAATATGAATAATATGAATTCTAAGATGAACGTTCCCATTAACCAAACACACAAATGCTTATGAAATTAAATTATTAGTCTTTGACGTCTGCGTTTATTGAGCAATTTCACTTTCATACACACCACTTATTATCTAGACTGTGGTCAATTCTCATATATTCTCCATGTTTTCTACGTTTTTTTTTTGTAATATAATATTTTAATTATTATTAATGTTAAAATTTGTTTTTATATTTATTCCTGTTTTTCATTTTAATATAGTTGTAGTTTGTTAAATTTCTAAAATAAATCAATAATTAAACAAATGAAGAAAACATAATTTTCTAAAATAAATCAATAACTAAACAAATGAAGAAAACAAAGAAGAAGAAGGGGAGAGTTGTTGAGTGATTGGTTATTAAAAAGGAGGAATTAATCCATTTAATATTTGTGAAACCAACTAGAATGTAACAAATGAAGATATGATTGATGTAAGCACATGCGACCACAAGAATTTAATAAGTAAAACATAGTTTTCATGGTGGGAAACATCAACATCCTTTTCAACCTTTTTTCCCCCTCTAATAAGTTTCTAGCTAAGCACATCATGACCAATCAACCAATACAATTGAAATGAAATTAATTTTTAAAAAAACAATATATATATATATATATATAATAATAATAATAATAATAATAATAATAATAATAATAATAATAATAATAATATGCTACTTTATGTGAACTTAAATTTGAATCCATTTTTTTAGCAAAAATATAAATATTTTAAATAGAATATCTAATACAGATAAATAAAAAATGATTAATAAAAAAACAAAAATATAAAATATAAATCATAAAAAAATAATGTTAATATTTTAATGATTTTGAAAGATTAGATATTTTCATTTCTCTGTGTTTTTATTTATTTTTTTTTAAAAAAATTTCTCTCCGTGTCTTGCAAGTCATTGACACCATCATAATAATTGCACATTTTCATTATTGATTTACACTTTGGAAAACCTTTTCCAAGTTGCCAAAGTCATGATCCCATTGGTCCAAGTCTCCAAGATGATGTCTCTTATATGTAAATAATTATTTATATTTGAGTTTAGAATTTGTAACAAATAAACTTTTTTTTTTGTTTTCGAAAACCATAAATAAGAAACAAAATAATATAAAAATACTAATATTTAGTGTGTATAGATATACACACTAAATATTATATGAATATATTTTATTTTATTGAATTATCTTTTCCACCAAATTTCTTTTTTGTTGTTGAGAATGAATTTTTATAGAGAAATAACAATGAAGATGAATCAATCAATAGATTAAGTTTTCTAAAAGAATATAAGAAATAAAAACTAAGTTTTGTCTTTTTTATATTTTGCAAATATTCAATTATGTTGATTAAATTAATTTTCAAAATCAATATATTGTGAAATAAATCAAAATCTCGTCTTAAAAAATCACAAGATAAAAATTATATATCATATATATATATGAGGACCATTCATTTAGGGAAATCTCTAGATTTAAAATCTGAACACATTTACAATAACCATTGGATTTAAATCCAAAAGTTGTAATTTATTTAGATACAGTAACAAACAATATGAAACAGTGCAAAAAAGACAGTAAAAAAATATATAGTATTCATATAAATAAAATGCACTTGACCATGATAAAATGACTCTTAATCTATGTACTTACTTAGATAATTTAGCGTATATATATATATATAGGTCGACATATATGTTGTTATCAATCAAGCATGTACATATGTAATTTTAGAAGCATTATTTAGGGTGTGTATGGTTACGAAGTGGTCCACCGAAATAATGGAAATCCGGAAGTGTGACTTCGATTGAAGTGAACTTTTCATTTGGACGTCTTTAGTTCCATGTGTTTGGTTGAGTGAAGTATTAAATTATGAATTATTTTTTTTATCTTTGTTAAGAGTGAAAAAATGAAAATATGGTTTATAAATAAATTATTTGTTATATTTGATGTAATGTAAATTTTTTAAATTAAAATATTAATTTTGTTGTAAAAGTTAAAAAAATAAAAATAATAAAAAATAAAACAATAAACAATAAAAATAAAAAATAATAATAATTTATAAAAATATGTAAAATGAGTGTATGGGATGCCTAAGTTCCATTTCGGAAGAAAATTCTTGAAGTCAAAGAGTAAAGTGGGAGGTTTTAGAAGTAGCCACTTCGCTACTTCAACTTTTATTTCGGTGAACCAAACAAATAGAAATATCATATCAACTATCACTTCAGTCACTTCGATCTCCACTTCACGAACCAAACAAGTCCTTAATGAAAACTACTGGAGCATGTTTACCGTAGCGTTCGGTTGCCCTTGTGAGTTGCGTTAATTTTTTTCTTCTTTGATGTCTTTGTTATAAAGATAACAATTTCAATTTATATAAATGAGAGACAAAAATTATATATTTTTATAAAATAATTTTAATTATTTCTTGCAATAGTTGATGGTTAACTATACCAAAAGAGTATAGACCCACAAAACCCAAATTTTCAAAGCTCAAGTGTAAAAGTTTACATGCAAAAAAAAATGTAAAAAAAATTTGTGTAAAAGTTTTTTTTACTATTCAAGGAAAACAAAATCCAATTGGAAGATAATTATGATGAAAACCACTTTGAGATTATAATTAAACAATAAAAAGTTTTATATTGCATAGCAAGTGTTTAAAAAAAAAAGAGGAAAGAAAACAAAGTAAGAAGAGCCATGACAAAAACATTGAAGCAAAAACCAAGAAGAACTAAGCAAAAAACCAAAAACATTAAGATTATAATTAAACAATAAAAATATTTTTTCCAAAAATAAAAACCAATAAAAAGAAGGAACCATGTGGCATGCCAAGCTTTTATCAAGCAAACTAGTGATAAGACTTGTCATTTTGATCACCAACTTTATTTATGCCAAACATGTCCCTACTCCCATTCTATTTATTATTATTATTATTATATATATATATACTCAAATTAATAAAACTATTTGACATTTCCTCATAGACACCAATTGCTATCTCTAGTTGATCAATCTCCTTCGTTGACTTATTTTATACATTAATATATATACTTAAAAAAAAAAGAGATAAATACTTGATATTTTTGGAATGAATTAGAGGTGGACAAAATTTCATATGCATGGGTTGATAAAATAAAACTTAACATTGCAAACATCAGTGATGGATGTGAATCAAATGATACAATTTATTTTATAAAAATAACTAAAAGGATGGAATATGAAATAGCTGTCAGTCTGATGTGTTTGTCTTATTTCTTTTGGTTAATTATTAAAATAATTATACCAAGTAATATATTTAAAAAATGTTACACTTTGAAAACAATAATTGCAATTTTGTTTCATTTACCACTAAGGGTCCGTTTGGTTAGAAGGAATGGGAATATGAGAAGGGGGATGGGGATAGGGAAGGGGATGTGGATGAGGATGGGGATAGGAATAGGAAAGGGGGATTGAGGATGGGAATAATGTTTAAAGGAAATGGAGATAGGAATATGCAAATGTATAGAGAAGAATTGTAGTAAAATTACTTTTATACCTTTGAACATTTTAATTAAATAATGTATCTTAATTGTGAAATAAATAATTAGTAAATGACTCCAATTTCTAAAATAATATTTAAAGGAATTAATGATGTATTTATTTTTTAAATAAAATTTAAATTTATACATTTTAATTAACAAATACAATTTAATTATGTTTAATTAAAATAAACAAATGTCCAAATTTAATTATTTTTAAATTACCAAAATTTTAATAAATCTAATGTTTCAAAAATTAATACAAACCAAGATTTTTAATTTCCATCAAAAATATTATTCAAAAATTAAAAAAAAATCAACATAATTTTGCTCTCATTTCTCACTTATAGAGGGCAAATATGTAATTTATCTACAAAGGCATACTCAATCCCCCCCAAAATGAGAGGGATGAGTATGAAGCAGTTGAGAGGCATACAATCCCCCCTCAATCCCTTCCCATATCCCTAGGTGCATGCCCAAACATGGGCGTGCACATGCTACAAAGATTGATCCCCAATCCTTGGGATCAATCCTTGCATCCAAATACACCATAAGTGGACATAATATATTGTATAATGGATAAATTATTATTTTAATAAAAAAAAGTACAAAAGACTACAACAAAAATTGACTCCATTGGATGCAGAGATAACAAACAACACAACATAAGAATAAACAGGTTAGAGAAACAAAAAACGAGCAGATAAGAAAATCACCCCGATAACTATATCAGTTACTTACCCTGATAATTTTGATAGTCCTGATCTATATACAGGGGAATGCGTCTAGTATCCTATGAGTCCGCGATGATCTTAATGTGTATAAACCCCTGAGAACTTGATGCTTCTTTCACTGTATTAATAAACAAAATCCTTACTCCTATATTATATCTAATATATCATCAACATAAATCTTTGTAAATCTTGGGCCTTGATTGGGAATGGGCCATAAATCAAAGTTTCTAAGTCTCTAAGTCTAGCAAATCACTTTCGAAATAAAATAATAGACTACCAAGTGAGAGTTTGAAGGATTAATTTTTTTTTATAATAGATGACATAAATCGCTTGTCTACTTTATAAAAAAAAATAATTTATATATTAATAATAGTATTTATATAATATGGTATTAACATGGTATGATTACTCATAATTAAAGAGTCTAAAAACTTGCAATATGAGAAACCATTAATAGTTTTTACATTTTAAAAATTCATAGATTTATATTTTTTAAAGAATAAATTTAAGTTAAGTCATGAACAACAAAAAAGAGAACTCTAGAAAAATGTTAATGATGTAAATCAAGTAATTTATGATCTATCTGGATATTTATTTAATACATGCAAACTTTGAAGCAAATCTATTTAAATCTCCTAAACCTTACTTGCTCTAAGACTAAGCCAATTTTAGAGGGGAACAACATTATTAAATTGATTAGTTATACGTATAAATAAAATCATGAAATTTTTAGTTTTATTTATGTTTCTAGAAAGTTGAGTTTTTATATATCATAACAGTGACTCAAGTCAACTGCTTATGATAATTTACAAATAGATGAAAATATGTGAAATATTTTTTTATATTATTTATTTTATTCATAGAGACATATAAGCATTATATATATGTGTAGATATTTGAGACATTTAAATTTCAAAATGTTTAGTCACGTTAATTTTGGTGTAAGTGGAGAGAAGTGGACTGATTTTTCCGCGTCCGATGTTCTTTTTTACGTGAAGTGGGGAAGTGGCCACTTCTCCCACTTTAGACGAAGTGAATTTTAGTTCGTATTGTTTACATCAAAATGGGAGAAGTGAATTTCTTATAAAACACACTTCTCTCACTTCCAAAAACACTTATACCGAAATAAACACCAGAAATAGAAAAATTAGCACTTTACTTCATGTAAAATGAACACAGGTAGTAGGGGAATTCATATCACTTCTATCACTTTTCATCACTTGGGGAAAGTGACACTTTCACCGTTTCTTGACTTCCTCTTATTTACACCGAAATGGACCCCCTTAAATCTAGGGTAAATTTTTTTCTAAACTATTATTTTGAAAGTCAAATTGAAGAAATGGTCAACTTGAAAAAGTTTATTGGAATTCTAAGACAAGCATTCATGAGAACCAAACACACTTATGATTCTAAAAGTACTTCATTATAGTGTTAAACTCTGCATTGATTTGCAAGTCCTATTGAACTTTTATCACTTATTACTTAGGTGGTCTTGGAGTTTTCTTTTTTTCTTTTTTTTTTGTGATTCAAGATTTTAATCATTAGTTGTAGTTAAGATTGGCTGTTTTGTTATTTTAATATAATTTGGTTTATCTGTTTTTTAAAAAATGAAAAACAATGAAGGAGGAGGAGGAGGAGTTGAGTGTTTAGTTATTAATAATGAGGGAAATCAAATGTTTAGTTTAATAAAGTGTTTTAGTTATAACTTTTGATTTTTTTTAATATAATGTGGAAAGTTACATAACATGGTTTTATTTTATTTAATTTAAAATTCGCTGGATCCAAGGGGCCCGATCTTTCTTTATCCCTTTCCTTCATGTACCGAAAAGACCAAAAAGCCCCTGAGAATGTTCCGGAATTTACCCAAGATGACTTTTTATATATGTTTGGTTGACATGGGACGTGGCAAAATGAAGTGGGGGGTGATGTTGCTTTGTTTGTTTAGTTTATCTTTTTATTGATTTAGTTTATTAATTTAAAACTCCGAATAAAAATGAATTAAAAATTTAGTGAATTGTACTGATTATTTGATTACCAAAGAGTAATGCAATTTTTTAGATAACAGCTTTTCCGAATAAAATAGATGTCATCCAGGATCTATGTCACACACTTTCACTCCTAATAAAATATTTTTTGTTTTATTTACTATTTGAAATAGAATAATATAAGTGGTGTTTATTTCGGCATTAGTGGGAGAGAAATGGAGGAAAATGGGTGATTTTCTTAACTTCGATTTTTTCTTACGAAGTGAAGAAGTGACTACTTTCGTCATTTCGGATTGAAGTGAGTTTTAGTTAAAACTTAGTATTTCTTACACCGAAGTGGGATAAATGAGTCGCTTATAAAATTCACTTCTCACACTTCGAAAGACCTTTTATAAATGATACCACTAAAATAAATATCAAAAATTAAAAAATGAGCACTTCATGAAAAAAGACAATTTTTGCAAAATAAACACAAGAAAGGGTGGAAGTTATTTTACTTCTCCCATTTCCGACTTCTTCCCAATTACATCGAAATAAACCCCTAATTTTTTTTGTTATTCAACCCGCTTTATAATATATAATTATTACAAATGAGATAAAGAATAAAAATTCTAAAAAGTATCATTACTCCTATGAAAAATAACCACTCAAAATTAAAACCATCAATTCAAAAAAAAAAAAAAACACTCAAAAATAAATAAAAGAACTAGAAGAAAACAAATTCATGAGCATCAACAACCTAATAAGCACACTAAGAAAAGAAAACATTTATGAAATAAACAACATTGTTAAGAACAAATTAAGGCAAATACATCAGGCTACCTAAAGTTAGTGAAGTAGGTCAACCTTCCACCCTTGGAGCAACACAACCATATCTGGATTGCCTCCCTCGGCCTACTCTTCTTTGTCATATTTACAACATAATTAGATTAAGTCAGGACTATATATTTATTTATTTTTTATTTTTAGAGGCTAATTAGGAAAGAGAATGCACTTGGATTATTCGGTGGAACAATTCAACAATAAGATTTTGTAATAAGTTGCAGAATTTGAACTCTCAACTTTGAATTTGGGAGGAGAATGAAATGCTAATTTTATTCTATGTAAAATTTATGGATATTGTAGATTTTATTAGTTGTTATTTTTAGTATGCTAGAATATGTATAATGTTCGTACTTCATTATACAAATTATGTATAATGTTAGCTTGACTAAGTATACTATAAATTAATTTATAGTAAAAGAATTCAATGGATTTGGATATTTTAAGAATAATTTTAGTTTAAATCATGAAATACACCACACAAAACTCTAATGTAACTCAAATAATTTATGATCCATTTGTATGGGTATTTAATTAAAGTCAAACTTTAAAGCAAACGTATTTAAATCTCCTGAACTTATTAACCCTGAGATTAATTAAGACAGTTTTAGTACTGGGGAACCAATTAGTTATTATATAGGTTGATTAAATATTCATGCTTGTTCTCAATTATTCATGAATTAAAAATTCATTGTTCATAACCATTGACTTAATTCACAACGTAGATTAGAAGAGAGAAAATAAAATAAATAAATTAGTTCATCTAAAACTTATATATTAAAGAAATTTAAAACTTAAAAGCATTTGCTTATATATACAACGCTTAGAGATATAATTAAACTAATTGAGACCGTACCTTTGGGAAAAAAAAAATGAGTAATTTTAAATTGAAAGCAGCTATGGGAAATCATATATAATAATGGACTTGTCTTGTGAGATTAGGACATGTCTTAATTAATTTGGTACAAGATTGACTGAATAATATTATGTTTTCCGGAATAGTAAATATGAGATACGCAACACTCTATTATCTTTATTAATAAAATATTAATGTGATAAACATGTTAAATTTAAAAAAAAAAAAAAATAGCTTCATGATTGTGGCTTAGATGTTCTCTCCTCCGCAAAACCTTAATTATAACAAGAAGTCTCCCTGAGCAAAATAAATATCTTCAACCAGTTCACTTGAGACTCTTTTAAGGTTCTAATTGTGGATAATATGTCAAAACGGATGGAGTTGTATTAGAATTTTCAATACAACATGTATGCTTGTCATGTGGCAGTTAAAATAGTCAACCACTTACTAGCTAGACAAGTTGTATATATATATGGGCTTTATATAAAGGGTATCAAGAATTAAAAAGAGTTGCAAATTAAGCAGAAAGCATTAGTTGCCAGTTGCAACTAGCTAGGTTTGCAAGCTTGATTATCAGGAGATCAGCAATGGCCAACATTGATGTTGCTGCAGGTGATCATCGCAAGGCTAACAACAAGGTTGGTGGTCTGGCTAGTGTGCTGGCACTGGGCACCGCCAACCCTCCCAATGTTGTATATCAGGATACCTTTGCTGATTACTTCTTCAGAGTCACCAACAGTGAGCACAAGCTTGAGCTCAAGGAAAAGCTCAAGCGTGTCTGTAAGTCTATATATATATTTGATAAAACATTAATTAATTATTCATTCAATTAATGCATGCATGAATCCATGCAAAAGCTGTGATTTGTAGCTAACAATGATGAATTTTAATGGATGAAGGTGAGAAGTCTATGATCAAGAAGAGACACTTCTTCCTGAATGAAGAGAAGCTGACGGAGCACCCCAATCTCTGCTCCTTCATGGATCAAGCTTCACTGAACACCAGGCATGACATTGTGGTTGAAGAGGTGCCAAAGCTGGGTGAGATGGCAGCCATCAAAGCCCTGGAGGAATGGGGACGTCCACGTTCTGAAATCACTCACATCATCTTCTGCAGCACAGGCGGTGTCGACATGCCTGGCGCCGACTACCGGATTATCGAGCTCCTCGGCCTCTCTCCGTCCACCAAACGTGTGATGCTCTACATGCAAGGATGCTTCGCTGGTGGCACCGTGCTACGTATAGCCAAAGACCTGGCCGAGAACAACGAGAACGCTCGTGTGCTTATTGTATGCGTGGAGTTGACGACCATCTTCTTCCGTGGCCCCAGTGACTCCAAAGAGGATTTTCACAATTTGGTTGGACAAGCCATCTGCGGTGATGGCGCTGCTGCGGCGGTGATCGGAGCTAATCCAATTCCGGCAACTGAGACTCCCTTCTTTGAAATAGTGTCTGCCGACCAAGTCATTCTTCCTGACAGCGATAATTACATCGAGGGTCACCTGAGGGAAGTCGGACTCATGTATGGTTTACACAACCAAGTCCCTACCATTATTGGCAACAATATAGAGAAGACTATGGTGAAGGCCTTGTCACCACTTGGCATTTCGGATTGGAACTCACTGTTCTTTATCACTCATCCCGGAGGACGTGCCATTCTGGATAAGATTCAGGAGAAGCTGAAGCTGAAACCGGAGAAGATGAGGGCTGTGTTGCATGTGCTGGGGCAGTATGGGAACATGTCCAGCGCCACCGTCTTCTTTGTCATGGATGAGATGAGGAAGCACTCGATTGCAAACGGCCTCCACACCGCCGGTGAGGGCCTTGACTACGGAGTCCTCCATGGCATGGGACCAGGAGTAACCGTGGAGACGGTTGTGCTTCATGCGCCTTGTTTTCAATCATCATGATATGTAATTAAACAAGTATTTATTCGTCACATCATATCATGAATTTGAGCTAATCAAGATGAAAACAGACATGAATAATAGGAAGTCATGAGTATTTTCAGATTCATGCGTACATTTCTCAAATCCATGTTGCTCTGATTTTAATCATTAAGTGCCATAAAAAATGTCAAAATTAGCAACTGTCGTTATGATAGTTATAATTAAAAGTGATCCTTAAAAGATTTATTTTTTTCCGTTAGGCAAAGGAATAGTTGAGTCTCCATTAATCACCCACTTGTTGCCAGTCGGACTGGATGAACATTGTTTATATTGCTCGTATGGGCCTCATTATATTACTTGTGATCTTAAGTGGGCCAGAATCTATTACAGGGTGTAATTGTGAGACAATTCCACCCCATGGGCTATTTCCTAGTTACAACCGCATTGTAATTAGACTGTCATATCTTGCACACGCTGGTTATTCTATGTGCTCTCCCTCTTTGTTAAGTTCATCTCTCTTTGTTATAGATGAAAAAAAAATTTTTTTTTAATAAAATATGAACAAGTCATGTATCGAAAATATACACAAATACAAATGTGGAATTAATACATCAACACATTTGTGACTTCACTTAATATACTTAGATCCATAGTTTTAGTGAAAGTATACTTTTACTTTTTCATTTTGACACTAAGAGAGAGGAGAAAGGATAATGATGATAACACTATAGAAAGCTTTAGTATAATTCCCGCAACACATTTTTTATTTTTCCAATTTTATTTATTTATTTTTAATTGTAACATTCAAGATTTTTTTTATTATTTTTATTGAGTTATATCAGTTTTTTTTTTAGAGTTTAGAGTTATAAAAAAAGGGTTATTTAATAAATCTTGTTTGATTATATAAGGAGCAAAAAAGAAAGGCAAAGACATATAATAATATTATTTACTAATTATATCTTTATTATTAAATAATTTTTTTATTTATATTTAAACACATGAAGTATGAATATCTTAAACAATTTCACTAGTTGAGTATGTAACTATTAAAAATATTGAAATTATTATTATTATTATTATTAAGACGTAAAAATCTCACTTTTTAGACAAGCGTGTAAACACTCCATTAATCAAAGATATAACCATTCATTTATTTTTATTAAATTAAAAAATTAATCCAAACAAGAGAAGAACTCACTTTGACTTTCCATAATCCTCTCTTTCCTTTACTCTTCCTTTTGAGCCCTTATTCTAAACATAGTATTAGGGTTTTCGGGGATTGACTATCTCAATTAAAATAGTAGTGAGACTAAAATATTGCAATTTAAACTAAAGGAACTAAAAGAATAAATTTAAAAAATAAAGGAACTATTTAAAAAATTACACCTTGGTTATATGAGTTATGCCTTAATTTGCATCCTATGTCAATGCATGTTTTACAAATTATGCCAATAAAGAAAACATTTATGTAACACAAACGCAAGACCACAAAGGCCCTGAGAATGTTTTTTTTTTAAAAAAAAAAGATAAACCAAAAACGCATTAATTAAAAAAACAAAAGATCTACCTTACATTTTATTTATTTATTTTATTAGTTTAAAAATTCAAAAAAATTAATTATTTTGCAAATAAATATTGATTAAATAAAAACAATAATGGCTAGTTATGGAAATTTTGCTTTATTGCATATCAATTCTATTTTATTATACTTCTATGTAAAATTATATACGCGCATTTTGAGTTGTACTAGTTATTTGTTGGAATAGTATTCATTATAATTAAAGTGCATATTATTTATACTAGTATTAATATAAATATTAAGTTGACTAAGTCTAATAAATTAATTTACATTTAAAAAATTTAAAGGATTTAGAACTAAGAATAAGTTTAATTCAAATCATTGATAACACTGTCACCAAAAAAAATTCGACAAAATTTTAATTATGTAAATCAAATAATTTATGATTCATTTGTATATATAGATGTTTAATACAAGTCAAACTTTAAACCAAACCTATTTAAATCTCCTAAACCTTACTAGTCTTAAGACTGAGCCAATTTTAGCCGGGAACAACGTTATTAAGTTAATTAATTATATGTATATAAAATTAAGATCATGACACTTTTATAGTTTTATTTATTTTCCTAGAAATTTGAGTTTTAATTTATGTTTCTATGATTTTTATTTCTTTCCCATTATGTGCAAATGATCAAATTTATTTTATAAACATAAGAAACAATGGAATATATTATAGCTCTGTTACATTTTTGTATTTTCTCTTTTGATTAATTATTAAAATAGTTATACTTAATGATATATTTAAAAAAAATTAAAAATTTGACATAAAACAATGACAATTAGATACCATTACACTTGGAAAAAATATAAATGCAACTTTGTTTCATTTACCGTTAATAGGTACATAGGAAAAAAATCTTTACCCCTAAAGTATATCTAATATATCATTATTGTAAATCTTTGTTAATCTTGGGCTTTGAATGGGGATGGGTGTTGTGGTTGAGAAGGGTGTGGCGCCAAAGATAGTTGAACAGGTCTAACTGTTTATTGGAAGGCGACCATCCTAATCAATACAAAGCATAACGAAAAAATAAGGGCAAGCGCTTCCATGATTATGTTATACGGTGACACCGTGGCGAATGAATAAGAAAGTAGAGTGTGTGGACAGAGAAGACGGTTAATTTTCAGTGGATACAGTGATAGTAATGAATTTTTATTTGTGGGTATGAACTTACATACTAAATATTATGTCTAGTGTATATGGACTTAATAATCAATCACCTCCTTGTGCTAATACGTACGCCTAACTATACTTATAACATATGCTAAATAATAATAATAATAATTATTATTATTATTAATACTACCAAATGTTTTTCTTTTACCACCATTGTCTGTACTTCTTTAAGCTTGTGAGGATTGAAACTATTTTATTTGACTTATAGTTTCTTCATGGTTTTGAAAACTATTATTCAGATAATACTATTTGGCAAATCTTTTTGATCCATTGATATTTATTTGATATTGATAGAGATGAAACATCAATGTAAAAAACCTTATAGATCCATGGAAGCACAAGCCTAGGTTTCATGCTTGGTCAATTAATCTGAAGTCTAAAAGATTAAAAGATTAGCCAAAATATATATAATAATCTCTTGGGTTGTTAAAAAGCACAGCAACAAGTGGGATGTTTTGGTCTTAACCAATCAAGGCCGTCCCTTTGAGAAATGGGTAATTAATTTCTAATTAAAAGCAAATGAGGCAATTCATATATAATTCATTTGGGGCAAGAGAGAACTCCCAAGCCCAAGGTGGTTGGTGAGATTGGGACTTTGTCTTTATTTTATCTTATTTAATTTTTTTGACCAAAGACTTGTCTTCATTTGATTAAAGATGCAATGAATAATACCATGTTTTTTTTTTTAATAATAAATGCCAGGTGGGTAACACCTACTATTTTTATTAATAAAAAAACAGTGATATAGTCAAACATATTAAATGTTGTTTTATTTGACTAATAGGGATAAAATTATAAATTTCTTCATCTCTCGGAAGCCTTGACTTTCAAAGGTTTAATATAATATCGACAGTAATTAATTGACCAGGTTTTATATTTGTTTTAAAAAAAAAAAAATTAGATAAACTATATTCACTTAACTAATGAAAAGAAGATATAAGATAAAAAACAATAATAACGACAACGAAAACTTCTAAATGACATTAAAAACATCGGTTACTATTTCAACTCTCTTGAATTATGTAATAATTTTTTATTTATATACTAACATGCATTTCACTCGCAACAATGATTTTTATAATATATAAATAAATATTTATTGTCACACTATTGAATATTTTGTGCATGCTCTCTTCGTCAATATAGCCAGCATCTAATGTTATTGATATTGATTATGTAAATTAAGCCATGGTAAAGGATTAATTCATTATGAGAATACACTTTAAGGAGTGTGAGTAGTGGTTGAATACGGATGGGTTCTAACTCTCATGTGCATATTCCTGTCCCATTTGCTTGTGCCGAGTCTTGTGAAGTATGGACCTCAAATCCTCTCAATGGACCTTAATTCAGAGAGCATGATTCCACCTCATGGGTTATTACCTAGGTTATAGCCACGTCTTAAATATTAAACTCCTAATTAAACTCCTTGTTCTATATGCTCACTCTCTGTTAAAGAGCATCTCCTGAAATTATGGATGAAAAAATTTTTTTTTTTGGGTGCTTAGTCATTCTAATCATATATGTTGCAGTTGGTCACACAACCAAATTAAATTAGCATTACAGTTTAGGTGCCACTAGTGACATATAGAATGGTTATAACTCTTTGGCTAACAGTATGGAAGCTTTTATGCATGTCTGATGCCTCATATGTTTGCAGCGAATGAAGAAGTATTTACTCACATAAACTCAAATGAAAATTTGTGCTTTGATATATACTTTCGGGCAAACAACAAATTGAAGAATCAGAAAGGATGGGGCTTCCTTAACCCGCAGGGATTTTAATAAAACTTCTTTGTCGCGGCGCTCGGAGTCGGTGGCGTTTCGGTGCCTGTGAGGTGGCTTTCCGCAAGTGGCGGAGTTCGAATGCCGGGGTGAGGTGCGTGTGCGAGAATTGTGGCGCGAATTGTGGGTGATGGCGCCGTGTTGTGCGCGGCCCCACGAGCCGCAGTCGAGGCATACGCACGCCACTTCAATAGTAGCTCAGTTTAGCGGGCTCGTTAGGGGTTTCGTTGGCTACTGGGAGCAAAAAAAAATAAAAAAAAAAAAAATAAAACTTTGCTACGTAAATAATGGTGGAAGCTGGCAAGGGAACTTGCCATGATGTTGGTTCTCGTGATCTTTTACAATTACTTCTGATGGACCTCATAATTGGCATTCTCTAGTTTTCCCATGGAAAAAAAAATCCTTCTTCAGTAGAATAATTCATTAATGTCTCTCCGCCATCTAGCATAGTTTATTTTTTACAAAGATTAAAGATAGTAAATCAACCTCATTTTAGTAAGACCATGCATCAAGCTACGGGGCAAGGCACTCAAGGATCTGTATTTTTG